>MU227515.1:375508-390100 GCA_018584345.1 Thuja plicata
TCTTAATTGTACTTTGTTAAGTGTGTAGATAGCAGTGCTAATAGCTTCCCTCCAGAAGATCTGGGTGATGTTCTTCTCTATCATCAGTGTTCTAGCACAATCAACTATTGATCTGTTCCTTCTTTCAACAATTCCATTTTGTTGTGGTGTTCTTGGTGTAGAAACCTGTCTTTTTTTACCATTCTCATTACAGAAATTAGTGAATTCATCTGATATAAATTCTCCTCCTCTATCTGATCTCAAACATTTTAGATCCTTATCACTTTGTTTTTCTACCATAGATTTATACCATTTAAACATCTTGAATGATTCAAATTTTTCTTTTATAAACATGACTGTCATCATTCTAGAATAATCATCAACAAAGAGAATAAAGTATCTATCTCCATAATAGCTCTTTGTCCTCACAGGTCCACATAAATCAGTATGGACTAATTCTAGAATATTATTAGATGTATGGGTTTTGCTTTTGAAACTAGACCTTGTCATTTTACCTCTTTGATAGTTTTTGCACATGATGTTGTCTGGCTTTGTCATTGTCGGTAAGCCTCTTACACTTCTTTTCCTGCTTATCTTCATCATGTTGTCAAAGTTCACATGACACAACCTTTTGTGCCACAGCCATATGTCTTCATTTCTATTCATCAAACAAGTGGGGTTAGTGTCATTTAGATAGAATAAATTACCTTTGGTTTGTTCACCGGTACCAATCAGTGTTCCTGATTCATTGGAGATATTTGCCTTCTTGTTCTCAAATGCTACTTTATGACCTGAATTATTTAGCTGTGAAACACTCAATATATTATAATTCAATCCTTTTACCCAATAAGCATTTTTACATTTAATCAGGTTATTCAGCATTACTATTCCTTTACCTTCGATTTGACAAGGAGAATCATTTCCCATTCTTAATGTACCACCTTTATAGTATTCAAAAGTTTCAAACTTTTCTTTGTCATCGGTCATATGGTGAGTGCAGCCACTATCTATAATCTAGATATCATTTTTGCTAATCTTAGATATGAGTGCAGTTTCTTCATACCATTCATCTTCATCTGAATCATCCTTCACAACTACAAACACTATCTTAACATCATCATTTGGTTTTGTGTCAGTATCTTCATCTTTGCAAGTAGCTAGATTGCTAGCCTTTTTTCCTTTGTCCTTGTAATCTCGGGTATCACTTCTTTCTGATCGTCGGTAACCTCTGTAATCTTTGTTATCACCTCTATCAGATTTCTTCTCAAAAGATGTGTTATCACTTCTGTCATCTTTTCTTTTAGGACATCTTGCAGCAAAGTGTCCAATCTCTTTACAATTATAACATACAAGTGGTAACTTACTTTTGTATCTACCTTTGCCTCTTAACATTCTTCTTGCCATGAGTGCTTCAATTTCATCTAGATCTTCTTCTTCACTTTTTCTTTCACTGTCTTTTCTAGATGAGTGTCTTTGACTAGATTTTCTTATTCTCAAATAAGACTTGAATGCAGACTCTAAGCTTGGTGAGATACTATTATCAAAGTTATTAATCTCAAATAAAATCAGTCTACCAATCAGGCTATTAAGAGTGACTGTATTATTTTCTACTGCTCTCATTTCTTGAATAGCAGAGACTCTAATAGCATATGTAGGCAATAAGGTTCTTAGAATTTTACTTACCACTGTCTCCTCTTCAAGTGTTCCTCCAACACCTCATATAGCATTGACTACTTCTTTTATTCTAGTGTTGTACTGTGTGATGTTTTCACCTTCTTTCATTTTGAGATCATCAAATTTCCTCTAAGGATTTCTACCTTGGCTCTCAGAAAATTTGCATCACCTCCATGTAAAAGTTTCAACTTGTCCCACATTTTCTTTGCATTTTTTCAATCTTTGACATCTTCAAATTCAGCATCAGAGAGTGAGGCTGAAAGCTCTATAACCATGTAGTTATGTTCATGCTTTACTCTCAATTGATCCACTGTCAATGGTCCTGTAGGCAACACATATTCAGTTTCTAAGTATTGAGTAATATCATTACCAATACCTAATAAGTGAATCTTTATCCTTCTTTTCCATGAAGCAAAGTTGTCCTTTCTCAACTTGGGCACATCTCATCTCTTCATCTTGTGATATTTTACTTAGGTCTTGAAACCTTCCTTCTAAGCACACAAGCTCTGATACCAATTGTTAGTAATAACTGAGAGGAGGGGGGGTGAATCAATGAGCTCAAACAATTATCCAATGTAAACTTTAATCCACCAATTAATACTTCTCAAATTATTAAGTCCCAACAAGATGCATGCCTTT
The DNA here is from genome assembly GCA_018584345.1 of Thuja plicata. Lineage (NCBI taxonomy): Eukaryota > Viridiplantae > Streptophyta > Pinopsida > Cupressales > Cupressaceae > Thuja > Thuja plicata. Next base: position 377,801 of record MU227515.1, read on the forward strand.
GAAATATTTGAAACAAATAACTATCTGTCAGTTTACCTTGTTTGTCCTGTTTCTCCTTGATAACTGATAAGTAGTAAACTGTATTTACCAATATTCAGTAAATATGCAGAGTATACCAGTCAATCTATAAATGCATATGTAGAATGTAAAACACTAAAGTAATTAACCATACACACATAACACAAGGATTTTAACGTGGAAACCCTATTAAGGGAAAAACCAATGGGACCGGTACCCCAAATTTTCACTCTTCTGAAGTAAGCCCTATTAGGAGCCAACCCTGTTAAAGGTTACAAACACACTGTTAAGTGCAAAATTGTTAGAGGATTTTCAATACATAGGTTGTCACTAAGTATCTGGCATCTACGCTACCATCCTTGAATCAATCTCATGACTGTCAATAGGCTTTATGCAAAATCTTACTACCATCCTTGAATCAGCCTCCTTCTTAGACTGTCAATAGGCTTTAGGTAAGACCCGTGCTACTATCATGAGTCAACCTTCTGGTAATCTGTTAGGATATACCTCAATTAAAAAATACTATTAAGTCCTACTTTGTTAAGAGACTTTAATGCTTCAATGGTTAAACTAAAACAAAATGACCTATTTCTAATGCAACTAAATTGCAGATTTTTAGATCTATTTACTTACAATGTCTTTCTGATCAATGTCTCAATTTAATTCCTTTGTACTTAACTCTTTCTACTTTGTGATGTTGTTATTCACTGTCCATCGGTGTCTATAGAATACTTTATCTCTCCCTCAGCTTGATTGATTAGGACTACATGAAGTTAATCCTTCATTAGTTTCTCTTCAGCATCTTCTATCAGTTCACTCCCCCATGTATCTAATTGCATATCGACCACTCTAGAATGAATTATGCTTGTCTCTTAAATAGACATGATTTTCCTTAATTCTAGATTCTCTGATTCTTGATTCTTGGCATGAAAAACAATCCAGCCAAATTGATTTATGGCTTTAATTCCTAATTTATCTCGTAGTTATCTTCTTGCCAACTGTACAAATCACTTACTTAACTGTGGTTGAATAAAACAAATAAAAAAACTAGTTATGTTTATCCTTTAGCTTTTCTAGTTAGATATTTTGTCATTTTCTGATCTCTCTATTTTTTCGGTCAATTCTGTAGTTCGTCACTGGTGACAACTGCCAGTTCCATCGGTGTCACTTCAGTTAACTTCAGGATCTTTGTCTATCGGGCATGATTGGATCTTTGTCTATCAGGAAACACTATTTTTACCTTGTCGGGTATCATGTGATTCTACTTTGTTGGGTAGCACTATCTTTACCTCATCGGGCATCACTGTAAATTTAATCTCTGTCTTTACCGATGGTGTGCACTCTGCCAGTGTAGTCTGTCACTTAGTGAATACTAGAATTTTATGCATTGCTGGAAGCACAACCTTTGTTCCATTGGTTCTCTGAAGTCTTTGGCATGATCATAAAGATGATATCAAGTTGACATCAATGACAATACAAACCATTAAGTGATTTAATGTCTTTCATCATCTTCAACTTAATATAGTCAATCATTTAATCAGTTATATGTCATCATGAACAACCAAAGTTGAAACATAGTCTTTTAGTTATGGAGTTTGATGGAAGTTTCTCAAGCTCTAGATCTTAGATAGGGGTTGTTTTAACATCATATAAAGGTGAAAATAATCCTTATCCATTTAAGATAGATTTCAAAAACACAAAGAATACTTTAGAATATGAGGCTCTTCTTTTGGGATTGTGGGAAGCTAAAGTAAGAGGTATTAAGGCACTCATAGAAAAAGGAGATGTTGAACTAATAGTAAATCAGGTCAGGGGCTTGTTTAGTCTGAAGAATCAACTACTTAAGCATTATCTCAAGAGAGTGTGGGATGAAATGAAAATTTTTAATGCTTTCTCTATAGAATCTATATCAAGAAGTTTGAATTCTAGAGCTGACTCTCTCACTATCTCTGCCTCCTTGTTATTGCCTCTCCCAGACTTCAAGGAAGAAACCTATTGGGTCAAAATAATCCATAGACCCAATGTGACTAATAACATGGAGCACTAAAAATTGGTTGAAGGATATTCTCATATTAAATATTTCCTTGCCACTATGCAATGATTTGCAACTTCATATTTCAGAGGGTCACAAAATACCTGTAAAGAGTTTTATCAAGACCCAAGGATTGAAGATGGTAGTGGTGTAATTGAGTTGAAGGAAAATAAAATTATAAATGGATTATTTTTCCTACTACACTTATTCTCACAAAAAGATGAAATCTTTAAGAGAGGAGGAATACCTAGTTCAGGAGGTCAAGAGGAGTGTGATAAGATAAACATTGGTGATGAATCTGACCCCAAGTGGATCTCAGTTTGTAAGAAATGTACTCTTGAAGAAAAATATAAACTCACCAAACTAATGAAATAATGTAAGGATGTTTTTTCTTAGAATTACAATGACCTCAAGGATTTTAGGGGCGTTTAGTTCCAGCACCATATCCCGCTAAACCCAGGTTCTACTCCTTTCAGACAAAAGTTGTGAAATTATAACGCTAAGGTTTCTGAATCTATTTTTAAATAATTTGAGAAGATACTTAGAGCTAGCATCATCTACCTTATTCACCATTCTACATGGATAGTGAATATTTTTCCCATTCAGAAGAAGAATGGAGAGATGAGGATATGTTTAGATTTTTCAAAGTCTAAATAAAGCTTGTTTAAAGGATAACTATGCTCACCCTTTTATGGATCAGGTGCTCCAAACTATCATAGGGTTAGAGATGATGTCAATGCTCAATGAATTTTCTAGCTACAACTAGACAAGAGTTTCTAAACCAGACCAATAAAAAACAAAGTGTATCACACCGAGGGGGAAAATCACTTATAGTAGAATGCCTTTTGGTTTGATTAATGAGGAGGTGACCTTACAATAGGTGATGAATTCATTGTTTAAGTATCTAATAAATAAAATTACTATGGTTTATTTGGATGATTTGACATTTTTTTAGAAAAGAAGGAAGAATCACTTACAGGACCTAAGGATAGTGTTACAGAGATGTAGGAACCACGACATTTCTTTGAACCCTGAAAAAAAACCTTTTTATGTAACCTAAGTTAAATTTCTCAGTCATATAGTTTCCATGGATGGTATAACCTAATAGATCTAGATGGAGTAAAAGAAATACAACAACTAATCCTGCCCTTAAGCCAAAATCAAGTCAAGTCGTTCTTCAGTCAAATTAATTTTATGATATGCTTTATACCTAAATTTTTCAAAATCACCAAGTATATTGTAGGGATGATGAGTGAGAAATAGACATTCAAATGGAGTTAAAAAGGTAGGAAATAACTTTATGATGTAAAGAAAGCTATAGCTAATGCATCCACTTTGGTTAATCCTAATTTAAAGAGAGGTTTTATTGTATATTATTATGCGTCTGAACATACACTTTTTGGTATCTTGGTGCAAAAGAATGAATTAGGATCTGAATCCCCCATTGCATTTATGAGCATTATGCTCAAGAAATGTGAATTCAAAAATTTACTGATTGAGAAATAGGCCTTTGCAGTTTTCAAAGAAGTTAAGTATTTTAGATATTACATTCTATATTCGCATTCTATGGTATATGTACCTAACTCAGTGGTGAAGAGTGTATTAAAACATAAAGAGGTTGGAATTCATAAAAGGGAAACTTATGTAGCAAAAATCTAGGAGTATGATTTGAGTCTCAAACCCTCTAGACTGGTTAGAGGCTAAGGTTTGTGCAAGATGATAGCTGAAGATAACCCCGGGAAGGAAAAGGAAGAAGAAGAATTGCCTACACTTTTGTTTCTTAGCATCCAAGACTAATGCTTTTCTAATGTACCTTACTATTTTACTTATGGTGATTTCCTTAAACACCTCACATAAAAAGAAAAGAGGAATCTAAGATTGAAAGCATTAAAATATATAATACATCAAGATGTATTTTAAAAAATAGGGTTAGACGGTATATTTATTAGGTGTGTCAATAAAGATCAACACCAGAATCTTATGAAGGATTTTCATGCACAGGCATGCAGTGGGCATTTTTATTCTACAATTACTTCTTTTAAGATCCTTTGGATTTTTTTACTGGCTTGTCATGTTTAAGGATGTGTATTCCTATGTAAGAAGCTGTAAAAATTGTAAATTATTTACTAAAAAATCTTTGCTAGCGGTACTTCCTATAAGGTCACTCGTAATAGATGAACCCTTTAAGTAGTGGGGTCTAGATTTTATAGGGCCACTTAATCCTCTATCTAGCGTGGGTCACATGTGTTTGTCCATTGAGAGGGGGGTGAATCAAACAAAATCAAACTTTAATACTTAAAACTTAGCTCACTTTTCACTCGGTAGAACTGAATACAGTAATAATTGACTCACCAAATGACTTAATATCTTAAAGAACCATACATATGCAAATCATTCATTCAATCTTAGTTAACACTAGATTTAACAAGGAAACCCAATAATGGAAAAACATCCAGGTGGGAATTGTGACCCATAATAAAAATATACCCTTCTGAAGTATGCTTGGTTAAGAACTTATCTTGTTGAAGATTACAAACTTATTTGCTAGATGTGACCTTGTCAGGGGATTTACCTCAGATATGTTAAGAACTTAACTCTAATAAGAGTGACCTTATTAGAGGTCTTTAAACACTCTTTTGGAATGTCACCTACTTCTAGGATTTACAAATAGGACTATTAAATCCACTCAGTTAAGAGAATTTTCTCTACTACAAATGCTAATAATAAATAGTATAAAAATTGATTTGTAAATATAGAAACTACCTTTGCTTGGTTCAGATCCTTTGTTCTCACATAAATACTGGCATTACATACTCCATTTATCTCTGCTTTAGACTGTAGATTTTTCTCTTTCTTATCCTCTACTCTTCTCAGTAACTCTATTCTTCAACTTATTTTTGTTCTTTAAATTAACTCACCAACATCTCTTATATCATTAGTTATCATCCTTTATATAGAATTTTTTTTTTCCTCTTAATCTCCTTTATTTTTTTTTCCATCATTTACGCTCAGTCGTTCGATCATCTTCATTAATCTTAGCTCGGTAAACTATTTAAATTTACCTCATAACTTGGACTTCTTCTTGGAACTCAAACAATCAACTTTAACCACTTAATCTTTGTGTTAGATTTTCTCATTGAATTTTCTTGATCCTAGATCTTATAACAAAATTGCTTTATTCTTATCAATATCTATCTCATCATAGCTTCACATTAAATTTGATCTTATCATGTCACTTATAATCAATATCCTTTACTTGGTAAACTTTCTTTGCACCTTAGTAACTGATTTTCTTTATGCTTGGTGCCTAAGTCATTCTCGATGCTCAGTGCTTTATTTTCTCTTAGTTTTTGGTAAATGGGACCAACTAACACAATTATATACCAAATGACTCTGTTTAGCTTGGTAGAGTAACTCTTTCCAGTCATAACTTAAATCTTTGCAATCTCTAACTTAATCAATCAAATATACTGACTTAATAACATCAAATATATAGTAGAAAACAACTATATAAATATTAATTTATCATTGTCTAATCCTTATTTATCACCCATTTAACTTCTTCTTATGATATGGTAACTCAATATAAATTAGTAATCAATTGTTTAACATCAATGACAAAATAATAATTGATCTAACCATTTCTATAAACATGTCTACCTATTATCACTCAGTCTTCATCATCTCCATTAGTTGATTAGCAATCTCCCTCTTTGGCATTGATGGAAACACTATAGTATTATTATAGCAATGGATGATGGAAACTCTCAATGGGTGAACCCATCATAGTGGGTAACAATTTTTTGTAGGAAGCAATTCACCCTAAAATTCGCAAAGGAAGCTGTTATAGAAACTACTTTCGATAGAAAGTAGGGAGTTTTGATAGAAAGTACATTATGTCAAAATTAATTTATAGAAAAATTCCCCATTTAAGGGAAATTACAGTCAAATAATTTTTATATAAAGTACTTTCGATCAAAACTAGTTAGTTTCAATCAAAAGTCCCTAAGTAAGGGAAATTTGTAGAGGTTTAGGAAATTTTTCAGATTTCATGGCTTCAAGGCTCAATCACAGGGCTCAAATAAAAAAATAATGAGACATCATTTTGCATATAAATATTACTCCGAACTAGCTTTCTAAGGAATATAGATTTGACAATTTTTTAGTTTATTAGGCCTATGTTTTCCAACGTTAATCAAATGTAGGTTTTTTATCAAATATAAACCTCTGAGTTCGACGTTCAATAAAAAAAGATAGAAAAGATGTATTATTTTTTTGAAAAATACCAGTGTCATCTTCCTTCGAGTCTAATTTCTATAAGAAAATAAAAAAAATGAAATTCGATAAATACATGACAAGTTATAAGCTATGTAGTCAAGGTATGTCAAAATTACGGTTTAGTCTACTTCAAATATTCATAAAATTTGCAATAATCATGATAATTTCATTAGACCAATTGCATGCCCTCTGTATGGATGTTAAAAAACTAAATTTGAAAGAATCACATTGATATATATTTCAGAAAAAAAATTATGCTTTATGAAAACACAGTGATTCTTTGAAAATGACATTTTCAGCAACATAACATTTTTTGTGGGAGAAAGAAAAAACCATCCAAATCAATTAAAAAAAAAAATTAAAAAATATATTTAGAATCTAGACAGAAAATCCTAAAAGACTATTTTATTTCATCTTCTAATTTCAAATGGTTTAAGGACAATATGCACATGAATCGAAAAGGTTTTTTCAAAATGTAGAGTTCAGTGTTCGTTCAGGCAAAAAAGTGTAACCCACTATTGTGGGTTCACCCCATTGATACTATCAAACTCTATCATTACTCCGTTTGAGTTGATAGATCAGTTTTGGATTCAATCCTTCCTCTCTAATCATCAAACTTTTCTCCCTCTTGGATAAATATTCTGATACTGCAGCATACATTCTGATTCTCCTTCATGACTAAATAGTAGAAATTTATTGTCTTCTTCTTTCATCAATATCTCCCATACAGATAAATACATCAAATCATTATGTCCCTCTTTGACAATAATGCCAAAGATCATACTCCTGAAAACTAGTTTCAGAAATGGATTATACCTTACATGTACAAATAATTCATTGCATATAGAAATCTCACAACTTCAAGAATCACCAAAAGTGTGTCATACTAACATCAATTCAAGAATAGATATTCTAATAAAGTATAAAATGGATGCATAATGCCTCATGCTTCTTAGTGAATATTTTATAGGGGAAGAACCCCTAATTAACTCTGAGATACTCAAAATCTCTTTCAGTATTGGCTTTGTAAAGATAGCAGCTAGTCATTCCTTTAAATTAACACACTCAAATATCACATTTTTCTCTTGAACTTGTTCTCTCAAGCAGTGATACTTGATAGAAATGTGCTTGGTCTTTAAATGCATAACCATGTTCTTTGATCTATTGATAGAAATTGTAATGTCATAATAGATAGCTATAGGATCTGAGATAATCTCTTGCATACCTTCAAGTAGTTGTTTGATCCAAACAATGTTTTCACAATTCATGGTAGAAGCAACTTATTCTACCTCGGCTGTAGACTATGAAATGCAACTTTGTTTCTTGTTATCCATGTGACCAATCTTTCATGTAGAAAAAATGCTCCTCCACTGGTAGTTTTCCTGTCATCAATATTTCTAGCTTAATCTACATCATTGTAGACTTGCACATCAAAAGTACATGCTTTCTTGTATAATAAACCAAAATCTTCATTTTGTTTTAGATATCTTAAGGGATCCTAGGACCTCGTATGACCCTTGAGGACCCTTTAGGATTACTAATACATATTATTAGGTGTCCTAAAGGGTCCTAAGGTGCCGTGAGGAGCCTTAAGGGGTTCTAGGAAATATTAATATTTCCTAGATACATATTGGGGGTTCTAAATGGTCATGTAGAGTGTTAAGTTGTCTAATGACACATTAATGTGTCCTAGAACCCCTTTTTCCCCTTAGAACTCTTTAGTTCTCCTAATAATACATCTTAGGAATTCTAAAAGGTCCAAAGGGGTCATAAGGAGTCCTAGGATAGATTAATGTGTCCTAGGATCCCTTAAGACCTTGTAAGACACCTTAAGACCTCTAAGATGTATTCCTAGGGGTCCTTAAGTGGTCCTAGGACCCCTTATAACCCATTTAGACCCCTAAGAATACATCTTAGGGTTCTTAAGGGGTCATAAGGAGTCCTACCAGTCCTTGTGACCCCTTAGAACCCTGAGGCATACATCTTAGAGGTCCTAAGGGGTCATACATCATCTTAAGGGGTCTTGAGGGGTCCTAGGACCCCTGATGACCCTTGAGGACACTTTATGACTCCTAATATGTATTCTTAGGTGTACTAAAGAATTTTAAGGGGTCTTAAGGGGTCCTAGGACACATTAATATTTTCTAAGACCCCTTAATACCCCTTATGACCCATTAGGACCCTTTAGGAACCCTAACAATACATATCATGTATCCTTGGGGGTCATAATCTATCCTATGATACATTAATATGTCTTAGGGCCCCTTATGACCCCTTAGAATACATCTTAGGGGTCCAAAGGGATCATAAGGGGTCTTAAGGGTTCTTAGGATCCCTCATGATGCCTTAGGAATGATGCCTTAGGATCCCTAAAAATACAAACCCAATATGACCAGTGAGGACCCTTTAGGACCTTTAAGATGTATTCTTAGGTGTCCTAAAGGGTCATAAGAGGTCTTAAAGGATCCTAGGACAAATTAATGTCTCCTAGGACACCTTATGACTCCTTAGGACCCATGATAATATATATTAGGTGTGTGTGTGTGTGTGTGTGTGTGTGTGTGTGTGTGTGTGTGTGTGTGTGTGTGNGTGAGAGAGAGAGAGAGAGAGAGAGAGAGAGAGAGAGAGAGAGACCTTATATTATATCATATAATATAATATATAATATAGAGATTATAATATAATATAATATATTATATATTATATATAGTATAATATTATAATTTATTATATTGTTATTAACTGTACTTTTATTTTTATTTATTCAAACCTATCGTGTATCAAATAGCTATCATGTACTCGATATCTATTAAATATATGGTTTATATCAAGTACCCGATACCTTTGACATAACCAAAATTTTATTTGGGATTTTACGTGGAATTTTTCTTTGGGATGCCAAACCTACATGATCAACCCAAGAAAATGTGGTTTTTATATTTTCTTCGATCAATAGATTTCGTCCATGTAGTTGACAAATTTTTTTAACCCAAATGTGATGAAAATAAAATAGTCTCATTAAGATATTCGCAGCTTTCAATCAATATAATTGCTTTCAAATTTTTAATTGAATAAGTAATTGTTATTTATTTTTCAATTGAGTTACATCTTAAGTTCTAATTGATAGACTCGTTGAAAAACAACTATAAATTTTAAAATCTATGAAATTTTTAAAATCTGAAATATGAGTCACATTCTATGCTTTTCCTACTAAATGTAAAAATATAGTTTTCAATTTGATGAAGTTTAGACTAAGATAAGGTGGTTAGATATGAGAGTTTTTATATTCTCAGAAAATTATAGGTAAAAAATCATCATTAATTATTTACTTGGAAAAAAACTAAACAAAAATATGTGTCACATCTAGACATGAGTCTACTAATTATATATATAACATTTTAAAAAAATTATTATCATTTGATTGTGTTTAAGGTGGTCAGACATACACCTACTTATTATCTTTTTCCTTAAATATTTGTACTACAACACTTAAATTTGAAAATTTCACCATTTAGAATAATTTTTTTTCAAAAAATGGGTAGTAAATTAGAAGCTACATGAATTTTGTATAGATTCTCTTGTTACATATTTTTTTAATATAAAATTGATAAATAGGTCAAATTTTTATGTCAACTTGTCTACCCTTGATTTGTTGAATATTCATTACCATTTAAGGGCCTAGTTTGGTACATCATGATCCTCCACATACTCACACTAATTGGAAAGATGTGGAGATAAAGTATATTGTACCTAAAAATGTCTCTACTACTCTAGATAAAATTCTAGCTTATGAACATAATGATAAGACCATATCGAGTTTTTATTGCTTTATCAAAAACTGAGTTGACTAAGGTTATTTCATTGAATACTGCTATGAATTTTGGGAAAAAATAAAAGAGATGTATGAAGGGAATGCGAAAGGTAAGTTATATAAGAAGATAATACCTAAGCATCAATACAAGAACCTAATAATGGAATAAGATGAAGATATTACAAGTTACTTTGAGAGGGTTAAGAGTGTAGTAAATAAAGTCAAGAATCAAGAGGAAACTATTAAAGATGAAGATGTAATGTAGAAGATATGGATAACCTTACTTGAGAGTTATAGTAACAATATCTCAGTTATTGAGGAAGTTTATGACCCAAAGAAGTTCACTACAAAATATTGTTTGTCACTCTAACCGCATTTGAGATGATGAAATTTGGAAATGAAAAGAGTAGATCAAAGGCAACCTTTAAAGCTACAAAGATAGAGGAAGATCTTGAAGATGATGATTTAGATGAGATAAAAGGGAACTTTTCAAGAAAACTAAATAAATGTTTTGGAAAATGCAAAGGCATGCTACCTCTTAAATACTTTGAATATGGAAAGATTAGTCATTTAACAACTAGGCATCCATAAAAGGCTAACCAACACAAGTTTGAGAAGTTCAGTAAGAAGGCCTACTATGTTAATTTATATGCTAGTATATATCAAATGGGTAATCTTATCACAAAGAATTTTTTTTTTGTAGAACAAGAGAATATTAGATTTGATATTTCTAATTTTTGCATGGTATTTGATGACAATACTGAGACTACATTATTTGTTATAATAAATATGAATGAATGGATGATTAATAATGAATGTTTAAATATATGAATAGTCATAAAATCAAATTTGTAACACTTGAGAAATATGATGGTGGCATTTTTATACTTGGTGATGATAAGGTAGCATATATTGTTGGAATTCTCTCTATTACTTTTGATGGAAAGCACAACACCGACAAGGTTTACTATGTGAAGAGTTTGTGTCATAATCTTTTGAGTTTTGGATAGATGTATGAAAATGGATATGATGCTGTGTTTAAGAATGAAGTTCGTGAGATCTAGAAGAAGTCTGGAATTGTTACTATAGTTGAAAAAATAGTAGGAATGAATATGGATCAATTTGAAGGAGATATTAAAAGTTGTTTATTATCTTAGACTGATGATAGTTTGTTTTGGCATCAATGGATGTATCACATCAATTTTAACAATTTGGTAAAATAAGTTCATAATATGTAGTAAGAGATTTACCGAGATTGTGTAAAATAGATAATTCTATATATAAGGGTTGTTAGGAAGGAAAGAAGAAAAGAGAATATTTCTATTTAAAATATCATTCATCTACGAGTTTGCTAGATCTCGTGCACACTGAACGATTTGGTCCGACCAGAACAAGAAGCTTACAAGGTGAGATAAATTTTATATTTTTGATTGATTATTATTATAGATTATCTTGGCTTGAATTTGTAAGAGAAAAATTAGAAGCATTTGAAACATTCAAGATATTTAAAGAAATATTTGAGAATGAAGTCGGTAGGAAGATTAAATATTTGAGATCTCATAGAGGAGGGTAGTTGACTTCTAATTAATTTGATAAATTTTGTGAGTAACATGGGATTAAAAGACATTTTTCAACCCCTATCACACCACAATAGAATGGTGTTGTTGAAAGGATGAATAAGATAGTGTAGAAAGAAACAAGCACAATGATCAAACACGTGGGTTTACAAGACATATACTAGAGAGAAGAATTTCATACAGAATTGTACACACTTAATAGAGTTATTTACTACAAGAAGTATGGGAAGAATTCATATGAACTTTGTCATGGAAGAGTACTTATACTGAAATAATTCAATATTTTTGGGAGCAAATGCTACATTTGGAGAGATGAAGACAACCTTCACAAGCTTTACAACAGAGCTAATGAAGGTATAAATTAGGGATATTTTACAAAGATAAAATTCTATCGGTGTTTTAACAAGAGACTTAATAAGGTAGTTGAAAGTATGGATGTGAAGGTTGATGGAGATGCTCACAAAACTCCTAAGAAGTACTTTAAATATGAATTTGATATAGAGGACAAGGGAAAAAAAAAGACAAGAAAGAAGAAGAAGAAGAAGAAGAGGAAGAAGAAGAAGAAGAAGAAGAAGAAGAAGAAG
>MU227515.1:420194-438296 GCA_018584345.1 Thuja plicata
TAAAGCAATTTAATTCTATTTATAGAGTTTTTATTTGTTTTAAATCATAACTTGAGGGTCAAGCAAGCTTTATGTAAATGTTTTAATGCATCCTAATGGATCTAAAACATATCTAACTAAAGATCAAAGTCAAGTTATAAACCTTAGATCTAGAGTTAACTTGCGATGCATAAATCAACAACTGAGTCTAATTTAGTATAAATAGATGTTCAAACTCAATTGTGAGTACATGAATTCATTGTTGTTGATAGCCGCCAAGAGCATCTAAGGAGCAGAAGGCAGAATTCATGCAAAGGTCAGAAACAAAATACATCAATTATCAAGAACACACAGAGGCTACCGATAATAAGATAAAGGTATTATTAAATCATGAAAGGATGATTACTAATACGTATGAAGCTTTATAAGATATGTTATCAGTAATTAAAGATTGTACTTATCATCAAATCAAAGACTTATGTAGTTTCATTCTAACAAGTGCATCACATCTAAAATCCTTTTGTAGAAGGTGGACTTAACCGTTTTTTCCAAATCTCTTAATAGAGTGCACACTTAACAGTGTTGCTAAAGCTTCAAATGAAGTAGATCTTAACAGGTCTCGACTGTAATACTCCTAATAGGGTAGGTCATCAGAAGTGACCAACTGTAAGCCTTAATTGGCCCCTTCTTATATGCAGATAGTGAAGTCTTGTGGGTAACAATCCCCACCATAGTTTTTATTTCCTAACAAGAGTTTTCTGCGATATCATATCTTGTGTCATGTGTTATCTATTTTCATGAATGTTTTGGTTTTGGTTACATACTAAAGAATTTATGATATGATTGCATATGCATAAAGAAAGATGAACAGTTAGATAAGATAATTTACAAACTGATGATTAAGGGTTAATGGGCTAACAAAGAAAAGTTTTAGTGGTATTGATTCACCCCTCTGCTCTCAGTACATCATCTCACTATAATTCCAACACTTTTTCACATCGCCACTTTTTGGCGTAACATGATCCTGCACATACCCTTCTCTAAAACTAGAAAGGAAAAAGGAACACCCTATATGTAGAGAAAAGGCATAAATATTTATAGAGGAACCACAATTGAAACCTACTCTAAATTATTGCAGAGAAACAAAAACCCTAATAATAGAGAAAAGAAAGGCCTAAATAGAAGAGAGAAACCCTAAAATTTATATCTAATTGACACTTGTCCCTCTATATCTGATTTGGAACAATTTTCTTTCCTTCACCAAATTGATCTTTCTTCAAAAGATCTGAAATAGAAACTGATCTACACCACTTTCCTCAGCAAAATAACCAACCTTAAGGAAGAAAAAAGGAACCAGATTAGGGTTTACAAAATAATTGCAAAGTCTGAAAAGAAAACACTAAGTCACCATTACATAGAAAAATAAACCATAGTCAATAGAAGACATCCCCTTAGCATCCTATAGACTCATAAATTTGATCCAAAAAATTAGATCGATCTATTTAATAGCTATGTAACTTGGAAAGCAGAGCCACCACTTGAAAAATCTGAGAAAATAAATTTAAATATTGAATTATATGTTCTAATGAGTATACGTGGCGCAAAACTCCCCATCGACAGTTGAGATTGAATCCTTTTACAACTTTAAAAACATGGTCGTAAACCTTCTTTTAAAAACCCAGGCACCAAAATCATATTTAAACACGCATTTCCCTATCTCAATGCCTCTAAGAATAAACAGTGATCACTTTTTGTTTGAGACTTAGCACCAGTCATCCAATCAACTTTGATCTACTTTACCTTTACCCCATCCTTTAGCATTGACCAAGATCTGAGATGCGACATGGAAAGCTGTCACAATGCCTTGATGAATAACTATCAATCATCTTCCTTTCTAGGCAATGCGCCCACTGTTTGATCCTATTTTATATGCATGATGCATAGCTTAACCGCAGCTACCATTGTGTCCCACCAACTACCACATATTCCCTAGGTGTAATCCTGTGAAGGTTAAAAATATTTCACTTTCTGATTAAGGAATAACGCCCATCATTGGATTCATTTAGATTTGATTACACATTAATTGGTTACACCTTTACTAATTACATGCCCTAATTTTTGAGAAGGACATGTGGCACATAGTCATGATGCCACAAAAAATAAAATTCTTGCATCTTTGGCATAGTAGAATCATGCCAACCACTGGATTGAATTTGATCAAACAATCGATGAACCTGCTTTCATCTTTGATCTCAAAGGGCTACTTGTCATCATGACATGATCCCATGAATAGTAATCTTTGTGCATCTCCCAATCACAAGATAATGATAGCCATTGGCTTAGATCTCAACTACATGAATATTATTTCCCTTTAGCTCGACAACTAACCTCCATGTGTTGCCCTCTAATTCACTTGGACCTCCACCACCTCACCATCTAACTTGTGTCGTCACCTTCCTATCTACCACATGTCACCTTGTCGCAATTCCACGATGTGACTGGATCTATCACAACTCAAATTATAGAATTGTGCCTTGCTAACACCTATCACCATGCAAAATCCTCTACCACATAACCTCTATACGAGCACACAAAACTATCCATTTTCCTGCTAGCTAGCCACCACTTAACCACATGACCATGAACCTCTTTCCCAAAAAGTTGCACTCCTTTCGAAACCTAACCATGGGATAGGATATAAAAACAATAGACTCTTTCATCACATAGCCAATGTGGGATAAAGGATCTAGAGCATTTTAAAAACCAAACTAGCAGAGGAAACAAGGAAAATCTGACTCTTTCCAACACTTTTTACTACATAGAAACTATCCAAAGGCATAAAAAATTGTTGTCCTTGTCCCTCTGCAACCCTCTCATGCAAGATAAAGAGTAAAAAACCTTTGCAACTTGAAGATCTATGCTACTGAAGCTCTACAAAAATATTAAAAAGGTCCTCACAGAAATGAGTACTAACAGAAGCTCCAAATGAGGAAGGTTGAACACAAGTTCAACACTAGATTCTAGATCTCTAAGAAGAGCATACCAAAAATGCACACTAGAACCCTACAGCAAAAAAATAGACTAAAGAAGGAAAAAATCAAAATTTTTTACAAATATACATTGCTTAGAAGAGTCAACATTATCCCTCCCCTTTCATCCTTGATTTGAAGGAATCAAACCAGGCTTGATGGCCTAGAGCCATCAACAAAGTTCTATTTCATCTTGCCTTTGTCAAAAACAAAGTTTTCTGCTCCCTACTCTGGAAACAAGCTGAAAGTATAGCTGTCATCTACAAAATTTGATATCCAGAAATTTTTCAACAACCTACAAAAAATATTTTTTGTATCTTTTCCTTCATTCAACTCTTACAAATCAGGCCTTATTTGATAATAATGACCATCACGTGACCAATGTCAATCATGGCCACTGAAAAATTCATACCCTTTGAACACTTTGAATATTTTTCTCCTGTGTCACAAATCAAAGAATATTCATTTGGCTAAAAAATAGAATATTCATATCCCTTGTGACAATTGGAGTCATTATTAGATCCAACCACATCAATAGTTTGCATACCAAAGGATAAGCTATCAAATCCAATTTCATATACCTTACGCAAACTATGATGAAACTCATGAATTGACACATGGTAAGGCCCACTCTCCATATTATAGGAGACAACATCTTGGAAACCTTCAAAATTTAGCTCATTAGAAACATTATGGATCACATGTGTACCACTTTAACCTTTTACAGAAGAAAACATTTCAATATTTGAACAAGAACAATATTCAACACTATTATCCTTAAACTATAGAAACTCCATGATATGATCCATATTCTCCTTTGCAGGAGAGTCACCATACTTTATTATGTCATTGGTTTACATGCCTACATCAGAGTTCCCTAAAGAGCTTTCCTACAAGATACCAACCTTATGCAAACCATCCTCTTGTCTATTAGGGGGAGAAAACTTAACCACATACTCACCATGCACTTGCACACCTTGAGTACCTGAAAGACCACCTTGAAGTGGTTTAACAAATGATTCAAAATCTAAAACAGATTCACAATCCACATAATTATCCAAATCAATACTCGTCATCATGCTAGGAAACTCTTCATCCTTTGAATTTGGAAATGCACTGATTCTCTCATTATCTAATATATCATTACCAAATTTTTTGTATCCTAGTAACCCAAAAGTATAAGGGGAATTAGAAACACATATGTCAAAATAAGGACCATCTGATTTATACTCTTTGTCAAACTCAATGTGTGTTGGGTGCAAGAACTCAAATATATCCTGTTCTAAATATCTAAGATATTCACAAATCGGGAACTCAAAAAAAATTTCACTATGAAGTGAACCATTGTCATCTCTTTCACCTACCTCTGATATGGAGTCACAAGCAATATCTTCATTTATCCAACCATTATCGTCTTGTTGACTACACAAATCTTCTGCCTCATGCTAAGAAGGATCATCTATGTGATTAAAGACTTAAAAATCACTGTATTCATCATTATATACATAACCTAATAAAGGAATGCACATCCCTTCATCAACACTCTAAGGTTCATTTGAATCATCAAAACAAAAAAACTATATCTAAAATAATATCATCATCTTGTTCATCATACATATTTACTGTTCCCTGCTAGGAGTAATAATTTGTTTCATACGAGAGGACATCCCTTATAGAACCATCCATATCCATTTTATATCCATCACTCTTACCATCATTATCCTTTACTTCATTATGAGAAAAAGAATTTCTATCATGATTGCAAGAGACATTATCCCCCACTAGACGCACCTCTATCATTTTGGTTTTCATTATTCTCAAAATTAGTATCACCAATCACAACTTCATATTCAATATCAGATTTAATATTTTCAACATTTTCTATCCATTTCCTAGTAGACTCAACAAATTTTACCCTCCAGGGGGTTGGTTGATGAATTGATTCAGGGAAAAAGAGTTAAAAAACAAACCAATATATGTAGACTCTGAAAAATCTTCAACATTCCTTTGAAGCTCATCATATGCTTTAACAAACATTTCATAAAACAAACTTACACTAATTTGATCATCCTCCCTCCTACCATTTTTCTCAAAAAGATAATTTTTTCCTCTTCAACCTTCTTAGGTTCATCAACATAATTTATTACTATTTGGTTCATAAATTTCCATCTTAATTGATCAATCTTGATCAACTTATGTCTTATGTCATATTCATTTGGTTAGGATTGGATAATAATAATAGGGGGGTGAATCAGTATTATAGCACTTAATTAAATTCTTCAACCATTTATATATTAACCATAAACTTGTAGTAAAGAAAAGTTATAAGCAAATGACACGATACTAATAACACCATATTTTGTTTTTTAGGAAACCCTGGCGAATGGAAAACCCTGGTGGGGATGGAACCCACAAGCATGTACTAAACTATAATGTCCTTGTAAGGATACCTAGGCCTGTTAGGAGATGAATATTACATAGTACATTTCCTTGTTAAAGGAATAACAACCCTGTTAAAGGTTCACATAACCCTATTAGGGGCCAACTGAGCTTACAACTCTTACAATATAATTCAGGTTTACAAAGTGTTCTCAGTCATGAACAAAAACAAGCAACACTGCTGCTTTGATAGTTCCCTTAATGTTCTTCATTGATCTATGTCATTCTATGCTCTATTATTCGCTCAAAAACTCATCCAACTATCCAATAACCACTTTCCAACATTATAACTTCTACAACTTCTATCTTTATCAGAAAGATCTTACATATATCTCACAACTTTACAAAGTCAGCTCTCAATATAAATATTACAAATATTACTAAGTCAGCCTTCAATACAAAATACATTTAATATAGTAAATATCAAATGCATATTTTGTGGTCTTTCCTAGTCAATGTGGAGGTTATCAATAATGAAAATACAACTTCAATTGTCTGGAGTCCAAGCCATACTCCCTCAATCTTCGCTACTGTCAAACTTCTATGTTTTGTTGTTCTGCTACAGTCTGTCTATCTTCAATTCTGTCTAACTCACTATAGACTCAACCAAAAATAAATTGATCTTAGAAGGAGGTCATACATACCCTATATTTTCTTCCTCTAATCTCTCTTTCCCTAAATCATCAATCTCCATCTTCAGCATCCAAAACATTTATGTATCTCTACTTCTACACTTAGTTGATTTTTGAATCATCAAAATTCATCTTTTCTGGAATCAATCTGAAACCCAGATGTGTTTTCATAAATGCAAACCAAAAATTAAATAAAATTTACACAAAGTTGATTACTTGCCAACAATCTCTCCCTTTGGAATTGATGCGAACAATTAACAAAAATATGAATAAATGTTCCAAAAAATTTGTCTCCTCTATAATTTTCTTTTCTTTTTCTTTTTCTCTTTTCTTTTCTTCTCCTATATAATTTTTTTTTATTATATATATATATATATATATATATATATATATATATATATATATTCTCTTCTCCCCCTTTGACAACAATTACAAAGGTGCATATACAACAATAGGTTTTAGTTTTTGCTCACCAGTTTCAAAATATCTTGAAAGGAATCTTCCAAGATCTTCACTTCTGTAGTCCATGTTTTGAACAAAATTTGGCTAATGTGAATTAAGCCATTCAGTGCAAATGATGTGGTCTCAGGTTCTTTCAAGTCTATGGGCATAGATTTATCTAGTGAGTATGTCACCTTCTGTCAATAATAACTAAGAGAGGGGGGGGGGGGGGNCTGTCAATAATAACTAAGAGAGGGGGGGGGGGGGTTAATCAGTGGCCTCAAAAATTAATCCTTAAATCAACCCTTTAAACTTATGACCACAAATTATATCTCAAGTTTTCCTTTTTCCTACAATATGAATGCCATGAAATACTTATATCAATTTACTACTTGTCAGATTGCTCTGTTAAACCTTATTCTATATGTTTACCGATAAGCAGTCACCTATTTACCGAAATAAAATAAATATGCAGAGTATACCTATCAATCTAGAATCAACTATGTAAGATACAAAACAATAAAGAAATGAATCATACATACATAACACATGGATTTTTAATGTGGAAACCCTATTAAGGGAAAAAAAACTAGGACCGGTACCCCAAATTTTCACTCCTCTGAAGTGAGCCCTGTTAGGAGCCAACCCTGTTAAAGATTACAAACACACTGTTGGTGTGACCTTGTTAGAGGATTTAGAAATAGTTTGTCAACTAGTATCTGGCATCTAATGCTACCATCCTTGACCAAACTCTCTTGGCCTATCAATAGATATTGGGCATATCCAATGCTACTTTTGTGATCAAACTTTTTGATACTCCTTGGGATGTATCTCAATTGAAAAAAAAATTTAAGTCCTACACGGTTAAGAGGCTTATATGCTTCAATGGTTAAACTGAAACACTAATGATCTGTTCATACATACAACTCAATTTCATATTTTTAGATCTATTATAGGTCCATTACTTCACTGATCAATATAATCAAATATATACCTTTGCTCCACACTTGGTCTATTTTGTGATGCTTGTCTCACTGTTTGTCAGTGTCTGAAGAATCTAACTCTTCCTTTAGCTTGTTGATCAGGACTGATTGAAGACTTTTTTCTCCTTTAGATTTCCTTTAGCATCTTTCCTCTTCTCTTGTTCACATAACACACACAATTTGTAATGAATTGAGTTTGTCTCTTATAGACATGATTTCCTCTTTTCTTGCCTTTCTTGATCTTGGCGTGTTCAACAATCTTTGTAAATAGATTTAAAGAAAATATCTAGTCTGATATCATAGAGATATTCTTTCCAACTGGACAAAGCAGATTTAAATCAATTACTTATCTCTTACTTTATCTAGATGATTAAAACAATGATAAGTATCCATTAATTCTATATTTAGCTTCTTGACAGCTAAGCATTTTTGTCATTTTTCTGAACTCTCTACTTTGTTGGTCAGCACTTTAGTTAGTCATCGGTGATAACTGACTATTCCATCAGTGTGACTTTAGTTTTCATTGGGATCTCTATCCTTATCTTCTCTGTTGGGCAA
The DNA here is from genome assembly GCA_018584345.1 of Thuja plicata. Taxonomy (NCBI): domain Eukaryota; kingdom Viridiplantae; phylum Streptophyta; class Pinopsida; order Cupressales; family Cupressaceae; genus Thuja; species Thuja plicata. The sequence continues at coordinate 428,256 of MU227515.1, forward strand.
CACTGAAATTATATCCGTCGGGTTACTCTGTGTTTTTCTCGTCGGGAAACTCTGTAACTCTGCTCGTCGGTAATGTTGTGCATTTCTTCATCGGGCAACACTATGAATTTGTTCTATTACTCTAACCTTTGGGTGCACTCCGTCGGTGTGTGTAGTCACTTAGTGAATACTTGACTTTATATGCATTACTGATAGCATAGCCTTTGATTCATCGATTCTTTGAAGTCTTTGACAGTATTACAATGACCATACAGATTATATCAAGTTGACATCAATGAAAATATAATACATTAACTGATTTAATGCATTGCATGATCATCAACTTAATATCTTGAAACATTTAATCAGTTACATGTCATCAATCTCCCTCTTTGGCATTGATGGAAACATACTACATTATCATACTATACTATTGCTAATACAATATAAAATATACAGTTTCATCAAGCTTTCCTAATGTAACTATTACAAATGTCTAGCTTTTGGTAAGCTCAAATAGCTTTGATTTGATTCTTGCATCTTTCTTTCTGTCTTCAATCCCTTTGATGGATGGATGTATAATATTTCTCTGGTGTGATGTGTTCTCCTCATGTGTTAAACTCTCTCACTTTGACTATTCTCATTTATTTTGATGTTTTCTCTCCCTTTTTTTCAGTATGATAATGAGGTAGCTCTCTCCCTTTGACATTAATGCCAACCATCTTATCTTTTCAAACAAGCTTTTGATAGTTATGTCAGGTGGATCTTTTCTATCCATAATATATTCCTTGAATTTCCCAATTCATCAGTAATACCTCTATTTCTCAGAGTAGATAAATACCTTGTTGTGTATATATTTATCTTTGAAGTCCATCTCTCTGCTTGCATCAACATAAATGATATTCTGATAATATGTAGGTTGATGCATCCTTCTAGTCAGCTTACTGACTAGTATACAAGGGTCTGACCCCTAGTCTCTTTCTCAAGTACTCAAATGCATCCTTGGGCAGTGGCTTGGTGAAGATATCGGCCAATCATTCCTTTGATTGAACATACTCAAGTATCAACTCCTTTTCCTAAACTTGTTCTATTAAATAATGATACTTGATGGCAATATGCTTTGTTTTAGCATGCATGACTAGATTTTTAGAAATGTTTATTGCACTTGTATTATCACAATAAATAGTTACTGGTTCTAAAATTTTCATTTTCATACCTTCCAGTAACTATTTGATCCATGCAATATTTGAGAATTTTGCAGCAGCAGCAACATACTCTTCCTCTGCAGTAGATTGAGAGATGCATCCTTGTTTCTTGTTGATCCATGTGACAAGTCTGTCACCCATGAAGAATGCTCCTCCAGTTGTGCTCTTCCGGTCATCAATATTTCCAGCCCAATCAGTGTTGGTAAAGACCTTAAGTTCAAATTTTCCTTATCTTCTATACCATAATCCATATTCCTTGGTATTCTTTAGATATCTTAGAATTCTTTTCACACCAGTCATATGTGATTCTCTGGGATTAGCAAAAAATCTAGCAAATATTCCTACTGCATGTGCAATATCTAGTCTAGTATGTACAACATACATGAGTTTTCCAATCATTGATCTGTACAAAGTCTAATTTACCTATGATGACTTGTCCTCCTTTGTCAGTTTGCATTCAGTTTCCATCTGTGTTCCAACTAGTTTGGATTCTTCCATCTTGAATATTTTTAGTACTTCTTTGATGTACTTGGATTGCGTAATGAAAATACCTTCATCTTGTTGCATGATCTATAGACCAAGAAAGAACTTGATCTCTCCAAACATAGACATCTCAAACTCTTTTTTCATTTCATTTACAAATGATTTTCATAGTATATCATTGCCTCCAAATGTGATGTCATCAACAAATATCGTAGTAATCAAAATGTTAGCATCAGTATCTTCCTTCAAGTAAAGATTATTGTTTTCACTAGTTCTTACAAATCTAATACTTATAAGATAGGAATGAAGTCTTTCATACCAGGTGATGAGCCTATTTTACTGTCTCTATTATATTAATCCTTACACTCTCTTTTGAGGTATTATCAGAACAATTGTGAACTTTTAGTCAGTTGAACTTTTGCTAAGTACAAAAAGAACCATTAAACCATGGGTGGAATAGATATGTCATATTACGCCAATATTATATATATGTTGCAGTATTTCATATAATAATCAAAATGTGTGCTCTAACATCTAGATTAATTTGATAATTTGCTTGCATGAATATCTTTTGCATATTAACTAATCTTGCCAGGAAGTAGAGTCACTGGGAGTGGTCGACAGCATTGAAGGAGGATGTAAAGACCAGCTTCGAGTGGATAAGCCTTCATGGCATCAGAAGACATGGCTGCCACAAATTAGGAACCACTATTTCAGAGATGCATAAATGTAGCTCTGCTATATTCCCTCTGTATTACCAGCATGTTGACTTGATCACCCAGACTTCATTGTGCACGTTGTGGGCCATTGCACTTCCTGTTTTCTCTCTCTGGTGCAGTTTTAGTTAGTTAGTTTCTTTTCTATTTGGGAATAAAGAATTCAATCCTTTATTTATAGGGAGGAGACTTTTTGTTTGTAAGTTGGGATTTTTGGAAGAAAAATAATGTTCTGATCATATCTTGCTCAGTGAGTTCATTTTCAGCTTTATGTATTATTATCATGTAATCAGTTTTGAGAGATAATAAAGTAACTTTTGGTTCATATTCTATGTTCATAGATTAACACAAGCCGACCAAGGGGGCCCACTTGGTAGGTGGATTAGAGTAGAATTAGAATAGATTTCCTTTCTGCATTTATAGCATTCTAGACATAAGATTACAGTTTCTTCTTGTAGCATTGTACTTCATGAATGTTCCTATAGCACCTACAAGGATAGCTATATTGAATGCTCTAGGTTGAAAGAATAGATTTAAGTATAGTTTGCAAGTTTTAGCATTCATTTTAGTAAGAGCTAAGTGTGTTTCCTTTCTGGAAGCCCTAGTATAGAATCCTTTCATGTATTTTAATTTCCTACAGTATAGGTAGAATGACTCATTGAGGAACTTAGTGCACATACCATGTCCCTCTTGTCTGGATCAACAAACCCTTTTGGTTGTTCAATGTATACATCTTCTTCAAGTATTCCATTTAGGAATACAGACTTGACATCCATTTGATATACCTTGAATAGTTTATCTACAACATAAGCAAGTAATATTCTTACTCCTTCTATCCTAGCAATGGGTGTAAAGGTCCCTCCATAGTAAATTCCTTCTTCTTGTGCATACCTTTTGCATACTAGTTTTTCTTTATTTCTTGTGACTTCTCCATTCTCATTCAACTTATTCCTGAATATCCATTTTATACTGATGACATTCTTGTCATCTGGTCTTGGTACAAGTTTCCATGTGTTGTTTTTCTCTATCTGTTCAATCTCTTCATTCATAGAACTTATCCATTCATCATTATCTAGTGCAGCATTGACAAATTTGGGCTCATAATCACAAATAAGACATCTTTTATTTAGAGAATTAATTCTAGTTCTCATACCATCCTTTTTATCTCCTATGATCTGGTCCTTTGGATGGTTCCTTCTGACATATCTTGCAAGTATAGGTACATACATTTGTTTATCATCTTGATCATCATTTTTTTCTTCATTATGTTCTCCATCAAGTTGTGCATCATCTTGAGCAATATTTTGATCATCGGTATTTGCAACCTGATGCTCGGGTGTAATGATCTATTTCTCGAGAGATCTATATTGTTGGTAGGGTAGAGTTTCAAGTTCCTCATTGTAAGTAAACTTATTGTAGTCCTCTGGTTCTTTAGTGCTTTCCTTTTCATTCTTCTCTGCAAATTCATCTATCTTTACATTTGCACTTTCAACAATTTTTTTAGAGGCTTTATTTAACATTTATAAGCCTTTCTCTTGGTAGAATACCCTAGAAAGATTCTTTCATCACTCTTGGAGTCAATTTTTTCCATTTATATCATCTTTTAAGATATAACATTGACTACCAAAAATTTTGAAATAACTTATATTGGGTGTGTATCCATACCATAGCTCATAAGGTGTCTTTTTGATGTCTTTCTTCAATTGTACTCTATTCAATGTGTAAACAAAAATATTGATAGCTTCCCTCCAGAAGATTTGGGTGATGCCTTTCTCTATCATCAATGTCCTTGCACAATCAACTATGGATATGTTCCTTCTTTCAGCAATTCCATTTTGTTGTGGTGTTCTCGGTGCATAGACATGTCTTTTTATTCCATGCTCATTACAAAAGTTAGTGAATTCATCTGAAATAAATTCCACTCCTCTATCTGTAAGAACTTTAACTCCTTACCACTTTTCTTCTCAACCATTTCTTTCTACCATTAAACATCTTAAATGCTTCTGATTTATCTTTTAGAAACATGATTGTCATCATTTTAGAGTAATCATCAACAAAGAGAATAAAATATCTACCTCCATAATAACTCTTTGTCCTCATAGGTCCACATAAATCAGTATGGACTAATTCTAGAATTGCATCAGATGTATGGGTTTTTCTTTTAAAACTAGACTTTGTCATTTTACCTTTTTGACAATTCTTACACATGATGTTGTCGGGCTTGGTCATTATCGATAAGCCTCTGACATTTCTCTTTTTTCTAGTCTTTATCATGTTGTCAAAATTCACATGACACAATCTTTTGTGCCATAGCCATATGTATTCATTTGTAGAAATTAAACAAGTGGAGTATGTATCATTCAAATAGAATAAGTTACCTTTTGTCTGCTCACCGGTACCAATCTGATTTCCTAATTTATTGAATATCTTTTCCTTCTTATTTTCAAATGCTACTTTGTGACATAAATTATTCAACCGAGAAACACTTAATAGATTATAATTTAATCCATTTACCCAATAAGCATTTTCACATTTTATTTGGTTATTTAACATTATTGTTCCTCTACCTTCAACTAGACAAGGTGTGTCATTACCCATTCTTACTGAACCACCTTTATAGTATTCAAAAGTTTCAAAATTTTTCTTATCACCAGTCATATGGTGAGTGCAACCACTATCTATGATCCAAACATCATTTTTTCTAACCTTAGATATGAGAGTTGTTTCTACATACCTTTCTTCATCATCATTTGAATCATCCTTTATAGCCACAAACAACATCTCGATGCCTTCATCAGATTCGGTGTCAGTATCATCATCTTTGCATTTTCCTAGGTAACTGGCCTTCTTTCCTTTGTCCTTATACTCTTGGCTATCTCTTCTTTCTGATTGTCAGTAGCTTCTATAATCACCTCTGTCAGACTTATTTTCAAATGATGTGTCATTACTTCTGTCATCTTTTCTTCTATTAGTACATCTTGCAGCAAATTTTCCAATCTCTTTACAATTAAAACAAACAAGTGGTAATTTACCTTTTTATTACCTTTTCCTCTCTACATTCTTCTGGCCATAAGTGCTTCAATTTCATCAAGTTCATCTTGTTCACTTTCACTATCACTATCTTTTCTCATAGTGCTTTTATGACTTGATTTACTTATTCTAATAGAAGTTTTGAATGTAGACTCTATGTTTGGTAAGACACTATTATGAAAGTTGTTCATCTCAAATGAAATCAGTCTTCCAATTAAACTATCTAGAGTAACATTTATTTTTTCTACTGCTCATATTTCTTGAATGGAAGATACTCTAATAGCATAAGTAGGTAGTAAGGTTCTTATAATTTTACTTACCACTGTATCTTCTTCGAGTATACCTCCAACTCCTTGGATAGCATTGACTACCTCATTGATTCTTGTGTTGTACTAAGTGATGTTTCCACCTTCTTTCATTTTGAGATCATCAAACTTTCCTCTAAGGCTTTCTGCCTTGGCTCTCAAAACATTTTTGTCACCACCATGTACAAGCATCAATTTGTCCCACATCTGCTTTGCAGTCTTGCAGGATTTGACATCTTCAAATTCAGCATCAGAGAGTGAGGAAGAAAGCTCTATCATCATGCCATTGTGTTCATTCTTCTCTCTCATTTTTTCAACTGTTGGTGCTCCTATGGGCAACACATATTCAATTTCTAAGTATTGAGTAACATCATTACCAATACTTGATAAGTGGAGTCTTATTCTTCTCTACCATGAAGCCAAATTTTCTTTGTTCAACTTGGGCGCATCTCATCTATTCATCTTGTAATCTTTAGCTTAGGTCTTGAAACCTTCCTTTCTAAGCACACAAGCTCTGATACCAATTGTTAGTAATAACTGAGAGGGGGGGTGAATCAGTGGCCTCAAAATTAATCCTTAAATCAACCCTTTAAACTTATGACCACAAATTATATCTCAAGTTATCTTTTGTCCTACAAGATGAATTCCATGAAATACTTATATCAATTTACTACTTGTCAGATTGCTTTGTCAAACCTTCTTATGTATGTTTACCCATAAGTAGTCACCTATTTACCGAAATATAGTAAATATGTAGAGTATACCGATCAATCCAAAATCAACTATGTAAGATACAAAATAATAAAGAAATAAATCATACACACATAAAACATGGATTTTTAACGTGGAAACCCTATTAAGGGAAAAACCACTGGGACTGGTACCCCAAATTTTCACTCTTCTAAAGTGAGCTCTGTTACGATCCAACCCTATTAAAGGTTACAACCACAATATTAGGTGTGACCTTGTTAGAGGATTTAGAAATAGTTTTTCAACTAGTATCTGGCATCTAATGATACCATCACTGACCAAAATCTCTTGGCCTGTCAATAGGTATCGGGCATATCCAATGCTACTTTTGTGATCAAACTTTTTGATACTCCTTGGGATGTATCTCAATTGAAAAAGATTTTAAGTCCTTCTAGGTTAAGAGGCTTATATGCTTCAATGGTTAAACTAAAACACTAATGATCGGTTCATACATACAACTCAATTGCATATTTTCAGATTTATTGTAGGTCCATTACTTCACTTATCAATATAATCAAATATATACCTTTGCTCCACACTTATTCTACTCTGTGATGCTTGTCTAACTGTTCATCGGTGTTTGTAGAATATAGCTCATCCTTTAGCTTTTTGATAAGGACTGAAATGAAGACTTTCTTCTCCTTTAGATTTCCTTTAGCATCTTTCCTCTTCTCTTGTTCGCCCCATACACACAATTTGTAATGAATTGAGTTTGTCTATTATAGACATGATTTCCTCTTTTCTTGGCTTTCTTGATCTTGGCATGTTCAACAATATTTGCCAAGAGATTTAAAGAAAATCTCCAGTTTGATCTCATAGAGATCTTCTTGCCAACTGGAAAAAGCTTCTTTAAATCAATTACTTATCTTTGGCTTTATCTAGATGATTAAAACAATGATAAGTATATGTTAATTCTATATTTAGCTTCTTGATAGCTAAGCATTTTTGTCATTTTCTGAACTATTTGTTCTATCAGACAACACTTCACTTATTTAGTGGTGATAACTGACTATTCTGTTAGTGTGACTTTAGTTGTCATCGAGATCTCCATCCTTGTCTTCTCTGTTGGGCAACACAAAATTTTTTTCTGTCAAGTTACTCTGTGTTTTGCTCATCGGGAAACACTGTAACTCTGCTCGTTGGTAATGCTGTGCATTTCTTCATTGGAAAACACTTTGAATTTGTTCTATTACTCTGACCATTGGGTGCACTATGTCGGTGTATGTAGTCACTTAGTGAATACTTATCTTTATATGCATTACTGATAGCATAGCCTTTGATTCATCAGTTCTTTGAAGTCTTTGGTAGTATTACAATGACCTTATAGATTATATCAAGTTGACATCAATGAAAATACAATAAATTAACTAATTTAATGCCTTGCATGATCATCAACTTAATATCTTCAAACATTCAATCAGTTACATGTCATCACTTTCTCCAAGTCTGAGAGATGAATCTCAAGTATTGATAACTTAGGAGTGATAAATCTTTTCAGCAAATTGAATCTTGTCAATACTCTCCCTTTCTCATTATCTAATACACTGAGTTTAGCCAAAATCCTTGTGACTTATTTTCCTAGCTCTATTTTGGATTGTGAAGATGTTTCACAACCATCCACCATACTGTTTAGAGTTTCCCACTCTTTGGCAATAATGTCTTCTACATTCTGAACATGCCTTATTGGATTCATGCAATAGCTAAACAATTTTCTCCCATGTCTAATGCAGTTCCTTGTATTTGTCAAGAAATTTTTCACAGTACCTAAGTCCCATGTGATAGATTTGTGGACTACTATTAGCTTCTTCTCTGAGTATGTCTTCTTTTCCTTTTCCTCTGCTATTTTCAATAATTTATCATAGTGCCCATCAAATTCATCAAGTGTAGTTCTTAGATTTTCAATGTTATCTTTGTTCTGGAAAACAATAGGTGTTGGAAGCAATTTGTTTATAGTATCAATTGATCTTGTGATTAATTTTTTCCTTCTTGTCTCCTTTGGGTATGTGTAAGATCATGAGGGGACAAACTATGCCCTTAAGTGACAATGAAAAATCAGCAAATTAGGGTTAGTCAATTTGACATGAAAATTTGAACTAGCTATCAACCTAATACCAAAAATTTGTACAAATAGAATCTATAGGAAATTGAATCTAGTTTCTAAACTACTAGGCCTTTTCAAAAAAAAGATTAATATAATTGGTGAAAAGTATAGATTTCAATGTAGTATTACAAAAATTTTAGGAAAAAAATAAGAAGTAGGTGTATGTCTGACCACCTTAATCATGATCAAATTATAATATATATTTATAAGATTTTAGATATACATATTAAACTCATGACCGGATGTGATGCATATTTTTGTGTAATTTTATTCCAAAAAAATAATTAATTATGAATTTTCTTCCACAACGTTTTCAGAATTAAAAAACTCCCGTGTCTGACCACCTTAACTCATTGAAAACTTTACCAAATTCAAAAACAAAAAATTACCTTATAGTAGGCGAAGCATAAAATGTGACATATTTTTTGGATTTCAAAAATGTTATACCGTCTGAAAGTTATAGCCGTTTTTCAATCAATATGTAAATCAACACTTTAGAGGTAACTCAATTAGAAAATAACTAATAATTACTTACCAAATTTGAAATTTGACAATTGACAACAATTATATTGATAGAAAGTCGATAATCTCCTTAAAATACCCTTTTCATTTCTTCAATTTCGGGTGAAGAAAAAGTCGTCAGCTACATGGTCGAAGTCTGAAAATTAGAGAAATAGAGGAAAAACACATTTTTGGGACATTTGAAAAGTTGACCAGGTAGGTTTGGTGCACAAAGCAATACCAAGCCTAATCGGGTACCTAATTTTTTCGGGTACCCAAAAATAACCTGATATTTTCGGGTACCCAAAAATCCCTGCAGAATTTTGAATTTTGAATTTTCCCTCCCCTTTCTCCCTCTAAATTTTTTTTCAACCCCTTTCTCCCTCTCATTTTTTGATATTATATATTAGATATATAATATTAGATTATATAATTGATTATATATTATATTATATATTATAAATATTATAGATTATATATATATATATTAAATTATATAATATATATTAATATGTATTTAACAATATATCACATGATATCTTCATATTTAAATTGTATGTAAAATATATTTTATATTATAATATAAATATATATATATATATTCAATATGATATGTATTATATGTTATATATATAATCAAATCAAGTATAGTATATATATAATATATATATTATATAGGACATATTGATATATAGGTTAATTACACTGGTATAAGGGGTCATAGAGGGTCCCTAGGGGTCCTAACACTTGAGAAAAGTGTACTAGGACCCCTTAGGTCCCTTTGTAGCTGTCGGAAACACATTTCTACACTCAATTGTGTTCCAAGGGGTTGTACGACCCCTTTAGACACACTTTAGTGTTGAAATGTGTCGAAAGGGGTCATAGGGACTTCCTAGGGGTCCTAACACATAAGAAGGTGTACTAGGACCCCTTAGGTCCCTCTGTGACCTCTGAGGACACAATTGAGTGTT
>MU227515.1:440581-495541 GCA_018584345.1 Thuja plicata
TATACAAAACCATTCTCATGTATTCACACCTTGTTATAGCAGGATGGATGGATGGATGCTTCCCAACAGAGAAATTATTGGAGATATATAATTAACAGTTGCAGGTCTTGAGAGAAGGGTTGTGTCTCTTCCATCAAAAATGGATTCGTTTATGCAAAGATTTTAGAAAAATTAAAATTTTAGCAAGCAATTTGAAATTGTAAGACCTATAATTAGTGAAATTTGAAATTGAAAACCAAATCAGAGGGTATTGTGGAGGAGGAACAAATTCTTCTACCCATGGATTCAAACTGGCAATCATGGCTACCAACAATTGTTTTGCCTACAATCCTCAAAACACACCACTCTGTGATGGAAAATTCATAATGGAAAAAAAATGAAAGAATGAAGAACCTAATTCTAAAAGCTTTGGCAAAAACAAAAGGGCTCCAAGTGCCCTGCTCGGCAGTGCTTCTATTTTCTTGTCAAGTCTTGAAAAAAATAATGTTTCATCCTAATTATAGGCAATATTGAGTCCTGGGCAATTTTTCAGAGAATGTTTAATTTAATTAATTTTATTGAGATGTGTTGTACAATGAAAGAAAGACTAAAAATATATCCTTTTATTATCTAAAGAATTAGTTATGAAAAAAAAAATCAAATTTAGGGTTTTAACATTTTTACAATGAAAATGTTGAACGTAGCCGTGGGTAGCAATATATTATTAGTGATGTTGGGTATGAAAAAATGAGGAAAATGGCTCGCAGGTTTTGATTTATACCACAAGTTTTGGGTACCCAATTTTTTTAGGTACCCAAAAATATCGGGTACCCAATAGTTTCGGGTACCCAAAAAAATTCAGGTACCTGATTAGGCTTGTGCTTTGGTGTCAAGTTTGCCTAGGTGGACTGACACCCAGGCATACTAAAAAGTCAACAAGCGCTTTCATGCACTTTTGGAAAAGTGAAAAGGCATTTCTATTGTGATATTTCCTTTTCTTTGTTCAAAGTTGTAAATGTCAATTTTACTAGTTCTACTTCATCCATCCTGTCAACATTTACATCACTGCTTGCCAACAATGAAATGGATGATGTGTTTACCTCTTTCTTTTCATCCTCCTTCTGATTTGTCTTCTTTTCTTCTTCCTTCTTCTCTTCTTCCTTCTTCTGTTCCTCTTCCTTCTTTTGTTCCTCTTCCATTTGTTGTTCTGCCTCATCTGTCACAAAAGTATCCATATTCCCTAAAAAAGGGTCCTTTTCATCTTGAGAGGTGTCAAGAGTTACTGCTACACCAGAAACATAGAAATCTGGTGGTGGATCTACTTTTCTCTTCTCAGTAGATTTCTCTATTGTCTTAGATCTCTCACCCATTGCCAATTGTGTGGGCGATGTGGTCTTAGGAGGTGAGGGCTTGTTAGAAGTAGTACTCATCAGTATCTTCTCTAGTGCCTTCTGAGTTTCCTTAGTGACTTCATCATATTTCCTCGCCATGATTTTCAATAATCTCACCTTGGTCCTTAGTAGAGGTTTTAGTTCCTTGTATATTCTGTCCCTTTCTTTAACTGATATCACAGGAAGCATGTTATCTATTTCTTGGTTTCTGATTGTATCATCTTCAATTTGTTCAACATGTTTTCTTATCCCCAATCTTCCATATAGGTCTATGGGTATGCTTCTAATCTTTCCTTTTCTTTGTTCTAAGCAGTAAATGCCAATTTTACTAGTTCTACTTCATCCATGCTGTCAACATTTACGTCATTGCTTGCCAACAATGAAATGGATGATGTGTTTACCTATTTATTTTCATCCTCTTTCTGATCTATCTTCTTTTCTTCTTCCTTCTTATGTTCCTCTTCCTTCTTCTATTCCTCTTCCTTTTGTTTTTCTGCCTCATCTGCCATAGAAGTATCCATATTCCCTAAAAAAGGGTCCTTTTCATCTTGAGAGGTGTAAATATTTACTGCTACACCAGAAACATAGAAATCCAATGGTGGATCTACTTCACTCTTCTCAATAGTTCTCTCTATTGCCTTTGATTTCTCACCCATTCTGAATTGTGTGGGCGAAGTGGTCTTAGGAGGTGAGGGCTTGTTACAAGTAGTACTCATCAGTATCTTCTCCAATTCCTTCTGTGTTTCCTTAGCGACTTCATCATATTTCCTTGCCATGATTTTCAATAATCTCACCTTGGTCCTTAGTAGAGGTTTTAGTTCCTTGTATATTATGTCTCTTTCTTGAACTGATACCACTGGCATCATGTTGTCAATTTCTTGGTTTTTGATATTATCATCTTCAATTTGTGCTACATGTTTTCTTATCTCCAATCTTCCATATATGTCTATGGGTATGCTTCCTTCAATTTCTAATAGTGTCTTCTTAAAAGTAAGTAAGTGCTCTATCACAATGTCCTCAATTTTAAGTTTGTCTACTTCTTCATACCTGTTGTAGTATTTATCAATTCTGACCAATTTTTCTTTCTCTAATGCTCTCTTCTCTAGCATCTTTAGGTCAGGTTTCCAAATATGTTTTTCTTCTTTCTTTTCTTCTCCTTCTATCCTCTATTCTTTAGATGATGTTTTTATGCTTGATCTTGTAACTCTAGAATTGATAGTTTCAGCTTGTGTTTTTTTCTATTGAGGAGGAGTTGGATTGTCTACCATAATTACCTTAGGAGTGAGAGGGACTATATTACTTCCACTTGCTTGTCCAAGTGATCTTTCTGTCATCTTCTTTTTTACTTCTTTTAGTTCCTCTTCCATCAACCCAGCTTTAACTCCGCATTCATGTATGATATTTTTAATCTTTCTCTTCCTTAGACCTCTAGTCTGTTCTTCTCTCACTTTTGCTGACCTTTCCACGTAAGTTCCCCATCTTTCCTCTATTGTATCAATCTCTGATGCAAGGAAATGTTCTACTTGTATAGTAAGTACATCAAAACTTACTTCATAACCCATGGGATAACACCATTTCTTCCTGGGTATGACTATTTCAAAGCACACACAATCAGTTTCAACCATGAAATAGATTGTATCTTTGTATTTCTCAATAATGTCTTCATGTATTATGTATCTTGTTTTTTTCTATCTCTGTAGTATCTTGATCATACCAAATAATTCACCATTAACCCAAGTAGCATTCAATCTTTGGTAGCTCTGTGAAATCAATATGCCAGTAGGTACTCCACATTTCCACCCACTAGGATGTAAGCTAGGAAACTTGTGCTCAATATGAATGAACATATGCATCAGCAATTAACCAAATTTGAAGGTTTTCACTCTATCCTTCTTTACTAGCTTCACATTCTCAAGGAATTATTGTGCCAGAACTTTGAATAGGTTATATGGTACATTCTCCTTCACCATTCTCCATGCCATCATGATTACCCTAGAAGATACTGAGTTAGGTCTACTCCTGGATTAGAACTTGTATCCAAGTATCATTGCAATCAATATTACATCTTGCTGAAAGATGTCATTTACTGTCATTGCCCATCTGTCCCATTTTTAATGAGTTATGGTTTCAACTTCTTTCTTCACATGTTTCTCCGCAATAGGGATGACTTCGATGTTGTCCAATTCAGTGATTCCATGGATTAGGTCACTACAAATCTTCACAGGTTGATCACTAATCAAAATAAACTGATCATGAACCCTACTTAATAGATTTTGAACCATTCATCTTCATCAAATTTGCATAAATCAAAAATTTTCATTATGCTCAGCTGATTAATATGTTTGTATTCTTCTCTCATGACTCCATTATTAGTCATATACTCCATCTCACTTGATATATAATCAATTCCCAATATGTCATACTTACAATGTATGTAATCCCTAACATTTTCTACATGTAACACACCATACGTGGTTTGGGAAAATGCTCCCTCTAGATCCTCTTCACATGATTTGAATAGATGTTTCTTAAACTTATACCTAGGTCAATCTCTAACATAAAAAATAATAGGTGCATCCATGGCTAGATAATGTAAATACCTTTCTTCTACTGAATTATGAGTTTATCCTTCAATCGATCACGCATGACCAATGTAGAATAATCTAAACTTCTCTTCTCTCTGATTTCCTTAGCTCACTCTTCGTCAAATGGTAAAGAGATAGGTCATCAAGTTGTGCTTTATACAAGTTTAAGTCATGAATTTCACTTTCACTTAAAATTTTCTAGTCGGCTATTAGATCTCATGAACAAAATATGTGTCAGTTGATGTTGCACTCTTAGATGTATACTTGATGATGTCAGCCAAGATTATACCCAAGCTCGCACGAGCTCAATCCATGAATTTTAGGGCCTGATATATTCTGATGTTTGTATCCACTGCTCCCCCTAAGGCCATGATTAGCCAATTAGGTTGATTCTATTTTTCTACCATCAGGTAAAGATCTAGTAGCCTCTACTGACTCTCCCTAAACTGATGTCTCACTTGTTTCTTTGATCTTCCATATCTTACCGCTATTTCTATCTTCTTCCTTCCTAAAAAAGCTTTCAAAATCACTCTTCAAATTTGCAACACTCTTACCAATATCATTTCCATTCTTCAATGAATTCATAGGAGGTGGAACTCTTTTGTTGTCTAATCCATTATACCTGCAAATTTTTTCTATATGTCCTTGATTATTGCATTTGTAACATATAGGAGGTCTTCTTTCTTGATTTACTTGCAGCTTATAGTACTTCGTAATGTGGCCATTGTTATTAAATTTGTAGCATGTAGGTTTCATTGTAGGTTATCTTCCATTGTCTTGTCTATATCCTGATTGATTAGGTTTTCTATATTCTTTATTCTTGTGCCCATATCCATTACAGTTAAAACAATAACCATAAAAAGTTCTAAAAGGGTCATTACCTCTATAGTCTCTCTTCATGTGTCCAAATCTATTGCAGCCAAAGCATCTTCCTTTGAAGGGTCTGATCTTCTCTTTAGGCTCTTCAATAGAAGGTTTCTTAGCATCAATCTTATCATTTGATTTCTCTTCTTGATTCTTTGAACATTCAGCTTTATTGAAGCCAATACCAGTCATATCACATTTTTTTTTTGTTTTTCCCTCTGTTCATCAATCAAATCACTACCGGTGTGAAGTTTCTCAATGTTTTTCGTTGCTTCAACAAGTTCACCTTTTATAATCTGATTGTATATTTCCATTTCTAGATACTTGTTCTTGTAGTTGTCAGCCTCATTCTTCATTTGATCTAATGCACTATTTAAAGATTCTTAAACTTTCTTCTTAGCATCCTTCTATACCTGTATTTCTTTGGCCATAGTCTGATTTTCAACTTTCAGAGTTTCATTATCTTCTTTTAGTTGTTTCACCTTATCTGAATTGTCTTCACCTAAAATCTCTTTTATCTAAACCACAGGATCTTGTCTTTTATTTATCAAAAGCTCAAGTTGATCTTTGAGTTTCTTTATCAATTTATCATTTCTTCGCATGTTGAATCTCAACTCTCCATTCTCTGCTTTTGATTTGTCAAGGTCTTCAAGTAAAACATCAAATATTTCTTGCAAACTGTCTAAATCCATTTTGATCTCCCTCAAGTTGTTATACTTTCTCTCCAAGGGCCAAAAGCTCTTATACCAATTGTTAGGATTTGATAATACTGAGAGGGGGGGGTGAATCAATATTATAGCACTCAATTAAATTCTTCAACCATTTATATATTAAGAATGAACTTACAGTAAAGAAAAGAACATAAGCAAATGACACAGTACTCATAACACCATGTTTTTTTTTCAAGGAAATCCTGGCCAAGGGAAAACCCCAGTGGGGATGGAACCCACAAGCATGTACTAAAGTATAATGTCCCTATAAGGAGACCTAGCCCTATTAGGAGCTGAATATTACATAGTACATTTCCTTGTTAAAGGAATAAAAACCCTATTAAAGGTTCACAACACCCTGTTAGGGGCCAATTGAGCTTATAGCTCTTACAATATAATTCAGGCTTACAAAGTGTTCTCAGTCATGAACAAAAACAAGCAACATTGGTGGTTAGATAGTTCCTTTAATGTTCTTCATTGATCTCTATAATTCTCTACTCTACTATTCACTCAAAAACTCATCCAACTGTCCACTAACCACTTTCCAATATTAGAACCTCTACAACTTCTATCTTTAACAAAAATATCTTACATATATATATCTCACAACTTTACAAAGTCGGCTCTCAATATGAATATTGCAAATATTACTAAGTCGGCCTTCAATACAAAATATATTAAATATCAAATGCATAGTTGACACTCTTGCCTAGTTAATGTGGAGGATATCAGAAACCAAAATACAACTTTCATTATTTGGAGTCCAAGCCATACTCCCTCAATCTCCACTACTGTCAAACTACTATGTTTCATTGTTCTACTAGAGTCTGTCTGTCTTCAATTCTGTCTAACTCACCGTAGACTCAACCAAAACTAAATCTATCTTAGGTGGAGGGCATACATACCCCATACTATCTTCCTCTAAGCTCTCTTTCTCTAAATCATTGATCTCCATCATTGGCATCCAAAACACTTTTATATCTCTACTTCTACACTTATTCGATTTCTAAATCAGCAAAACTCATCTTTTCTGGAATCGATTTGCAACCCAGATGTGTTTCCATAAATGAAAACCAAAAAGTGAATCACATTTACAAAAAAATGATTACTTGACAACACATTTTCTCTTTTAAGCCTCTCATGATCAGTGTCCAATTTAGACATTGGATCCATTTTGTACCTTGTGACTCTTAGGTTCATATATGTAAACTAGTACATACTTCCACTTGATTTTGTAAAAATGCAATTCTTATCTTGAAGAATGTAAACCTCTTATCCCACCTTGATCATTTTCTTAGTACTTAGATCAATTAATAAGGAAACAATTATAACCTTGAAAAATGAAATACCTGGATGTATTGGAGAAGTTGCAAAAATATAGATCTGAAGTCATGTCCAAATCATCTTTCAAAACTTTGGTATATTAACCACCTCCTTACAAAGGAAAAATTGGAATTAACAAAGATCTCTTCACTTCATTCCAACGTTCTTTAAAAAAAATAGAAAACTCACAACACAACCCTAAAATAGGGTCTCATATAGATTCTTCATCTAACTATTCTTTAGTCATAAGATCCCAAACATTTGTTTCATCGTCACTACAAGTCCAACTTTCTGATTTGTCTCTCTCCAAATATGCACACTGGTAAAATCAAAGAACTCCGAGTCACCACTCACCATTTGTGAGATAGTATAAGTATATATTTAGGAATTTGGAATTTCAGACACTATTCCAATGATAACCAAAACAAACCTTGGCTCACTTTATAACTAAGAGGAAAACTTATTTGTAAAATATGACTCTATAATAACCATATCACTTTGGGATTGATTTTGACTAAAGAGAGAATAAATAACTCTTATCCCCAACTGAGTGTATATGTTTTTGTTGACTCTTTCCCTAGTGGAGTCGCCATTTCTATTGGTGACTCAGATGGGCTAACTCAACTAAATATTGATTTGACTTATTTATACCAGAATTTCACAGATAAGGTCTACAAGACCTTTTTTTTCTATTTCCCAAGCAGAGTTGCCATTTATTTTAGTTCTTTTTCTTGGAATATTTTTTCCTAGATGAGGTTCTAAGACTAGGCTGTGGGATTACAAAACTAGGACACAAACTCAACACTGTCAGCAAAAAGGAGACAAGAGAAAGCTAATATTTACAAGGTTCTAAGACCCCCTACACTTTGTGTTCCACATCACTCAGGTGGGTATACCTAATCTGCAAACACATAACTCCTTGTGACAAACAATAGCTTGTAGATATGTAACTGTGGAATAGCTTTCAAACCTATAAGTAACATGCTCCTCAATATTTTACCCAATCTTATGCAATATCCCATTTGAATAGAGTATGTTTGAAAACTAGAACTATTCTAACTCTTCCTATCAACATGAAAGGGAAAGGATATTCTTTATATTTTGGATTAATGGATCTCTGAAATACCCCAGATCACTCATAGACCAGTGCCTTATCCAATGGGCAACAGAGTCAAACAAATTAATGCAAAAGGAGATTATGGATAAAGAAGACAACAAATTCTAATATGCCTAATTCCTTACATCAAACATATCCTATTGATCAAGTTCTACTTGTGAATCCACCTTTGTATTCAAATATGTAACTACCTATTACAAGTATTTAGCTCTCTCCTTGGAAGAGACCCTCAAATAGACAATACATTGATCAACATCCACTAAAAGACAAGTTGACATATCCTTGATACCCCAACTCATACATATTTGAAGAAAAATCTGAAATCATAGTTATCCTTTAAATAACTCTTTTGTATATCTTACAACAGACAAGAGTAAAACACCCTAGATGTCTTAACCTATGTGATTTGGAAAGAATCATGGAGATGAATTGATAATAGCACAACAATACTTGAATTTCATTCATAAAACTAACATATTACATTGATGTTCTTCTCTAAAATCAGAAAGGAAACAAGAACACCATATATGCAGAGAAAAGGTAGAAATATTTAGAGATGAACCATACTTGGAACCTGCTTTGAATTCTTGCATAGAATTTAAAACCCTTAAAATATAAAAAATAAAGGCCTAAATAGAAGATAGAAATCCTAAAATTTATATCTAATTGACACTTGTCCCTCTATATCTGATTTCCAACAATTTTATTTCCTCCACTGACTTGATCTTTCTTCAAAAGATCTGAAATAGAATCTAATCTGCACCATTTGCCTCAGGAACATAGCCAACCTTAATGTAGAAGAAAGGAAGTAGACTAGGGTTTTAAAAAAAGTCTGAAAAAAATAACCTAGAAGTCACCACTACATGGAAAAAAGAAACCATAGTCAATAGAAGACATCCTGTCAACATCCTAAAGCCTCATAAATTCAATCCAAATAAATCAGATCGATCCATTTAATAGCTTTGTTACCTTGAAATGAGTGTCCCCACCTGAAAACCCTAAGAAATCAATTTAAATATTTGAATTATATGTTCTAATAGCTACAGGTGGTGCATAATTTTGTATCAATGACCGAGATTCAATCCTTTTACAAATTTAAAATACGGTCATAGATCTTCATTTAAAAAACCCTGGCACCAACATCAGATTTGGACATGCATCACCCTGTCCTGATGCCTCTAAGAATAAACACCGGTCACTTTTTTTTGAGGCTTAGCACTAGCCATCCAATTAACTTTGATATGTTTTACTTTTACCCTATCCTTCGATGTTGACCAAGATTTGGTATGCGGATGTGGCAAGCCATTGTAATGCCTCAATGAATAACTATCAATCATCTTCCTTTAGGGGACATATGCCCAATATTTGATCCTCTTTGATCTAAATGATACATAACTTAACCGCAACTACCATCGTGTCCCACCAAATTCCATGCATCATGTAAGTGTAATCCTGCAAAGGTTAAAAATATTGCACTTTTTGATTAAGGAATAATGTCTCTCATTGGATTCATTTAAATCTAATGGAATATTAACTAGTTGCACCTTTACTAAGCATAGGCTCCACTTTTTGGGAAGGAAACATGGCGCGTAGTCATGATGCCGCAAAAGATAAAATAGTTGCATCTTAAACATAAAAAAAATCACTCAAGCTACTGGATTGAATTTGATCAAATGGTCAATAAACCTACTTTCATCTTTGATATTGGAGGGACACTTGGCATCATGGTGTGATCCTAAAAATACTAATCTTAGTGCATCTCCCGATCATGAGATAATGACAACTATTGGATTAGATTTGAATTGCATGAATATTATCTCCCTTTAGATTAGAAATGAACCTCCACATGTCACCCTCTGATTCTCTTTGACCTCAGCTACCACGCAATCTAACTTGGTCTTTCCAATTGCCAGTGTGCCACATGTCACCTTTTTGCAATGTCGCGATCTGACAGGATCTATCGTGACTCATATTGCAGCGTTGCATGTTGCTAACAAATTTTACCATGTTAAATCCTCTGCCACATCACATCTATACAGGCCCACAAAACTATCCATCTATTCACCATCTGGCCTCCACTTAACCGCATGGCCACAAACCGCTTGGCCAAAAAGTCGCATGTATTTCAACACTTAACCACTGTAGCCTAGGATATGAAAACAATATACTCTTTCACCACACAGAAAATGTGTGATAAAGGATCCAAAGTGATTCAAAAAACAAACCAATGAAGGCACCACGAAGAATCTGACTATTTCCAACACTTTTTACTACATATCTCGACCATCCAAAGGCATAAAAACATGACATCCTCATCTCTCTACAACCCTCTCACATGAGATAAAGAGTAAAAACACTCTACTACTTGAAGATTTCTGTTATTGAAGCTCTACAAACATCTTCAAAAGGTACTCACAGAAATGAGTACTAACAGATTATTGTATGTATGGTTACTGTGTGTTACATAAATGTTTATTGTTATGGTAACCTATAATACTTTTATAGGTAAACTAAGCTATAAAGGGAAAATTTATTTGAAGAATTTTTGAGATAGTGATTTAAGTGTTTTAAGGTTAAGTTGGTGATTATTTATTCACCCACCCTCTCAATAAACTTTCCTATACCTACATGTTACACTGAAAATCCTTGTGTCCTTCCAAAATACACTTAAAGCAAGTACCTCTAAACTATTTACCACCATTCCCTACCTTTGGTGTAATTGGTTTAGCATCTACTTTATCCACTTGCTTTCCCTTATTACCAACAACAACTTGCTTCTCTCTTCCTATAGATTTAGTCTTTCATTTCCTATTCATCTTATCTTCTTCCTTCAAGGTATACTAATAAGCCTCCTCAATAGACCAATCCTCAACATACTCATCTCATCTTCAATATTAAACCACAATCGATTCACATATCTAGCCACCTTCTCTTTAGAAAGCTCCTTATGACCAAATCTAATGGTTACCTTGTAAAAATCTTTGACGTAATCCTTCACACTCATGTCCTTTTGCTTCAAGTTTTGCAACCCCTTGAATAACTCAAACTCATAGTCTTCAACTATGAACTTAATATTCAACTTTGCAACCTTCATCCTCCACTAAGTGATGTTCATTTCACCTTCCTCTTCTCAATCCTTCGATAATTATTTCCACCATAAAGTTGCATGATCTTTCAAATTTGTATATTCCAACCTTACTCTCCAATGATCTTGAATATTGTCTAACTCAAAGTGATCTTTTGACTCACCTATCTAATCAATCAGGTCTTTAGGATTCAAAGTACCTGAGTAACTAGATACTTCCAGTCTATAACTAGCACCAAGTATTTCTATACTTCTCACAGATCAATTAGATCCATTACTCCTAATATATCTAGCAACATCTATAACACCAAATCCCTCTACAAATTCCTCAAATATATTACCAGATCAACGATTCTCGTATAGTCTAGAAATCATAGTCCTAATCCCTCCATGACCTAATTCCTTAAAATAGTCATCTTATTCCTAATCTCAACTCTGAGATCTTCCTTCATCTACTCCATCAACCTAGGATTCATTCTTGGAAGTATCCTTTTAGATCTAAAGTTAACTACCTCAAATTGGTGATCTGATTCACCAAAGATGATACCCTAACCCTTGAAAAACCCTACTTGTCAAGAAAACCTCAACAAGTAGAGAAAAATCTTCTTTCCCACCACCTTGTGCAAATCCTTCACTATTGCAAGTTATATCCACCCTCTTCCACCTTACAAACATGCCAAATGATCACCTCATGTCTAGAACTTAGATCGGTAGCCACCACAACAAGATCAAACCACACTCTAATAGAACTTGATGTAGTTAAGGAAAGAGAATCCACAAAGAAAATATCAAATTCTTGCAGTAGTTATCAACATAGTGGAAATCAACAAGATAGAAATAATAACAACAATATTTGTATCCAAACAATAAGTTTTATTAACCAGAAATTCTTTATACATGTCAGGATGAAAGGCCATCCCTATTTAGCCAAAGTACAAAGAAAACCTAACAACAAAACCAACTCATACCTATTCCAGATTTTCCTAAGTTTCAAAGCTATCTTCTACCAACTTTTCTCTTCTAATCAACCCTTCTCCAGACTTCTTCCCCTTCCTCTCAAATGATTGCAAGCTGTAAATTTATACAAAACCACCAATAGGTCAGCCACAACCAACTTTACATATCCCAAGAAATATTTTAGACCCACTTGTCCTTAACCCAAAATAAATATAACATTTAATTTGTTTCTCAAGGACCTATCAAAAAAATAAATTCGACCACTTATAGATCTGTTTGCTAATAAATTGACATATACTGTATTTGAACATTGAAAAATGTATTTTTAACTTCAAACTCATATGCCCCAGATAAATACATTTCCAACTTACGAATTTTTTTTTGGTAAATTAGTAAATATATTTCTTGAAGAGAATTTAAACAACCTCTTAATTAAGGTACAACTCCCTCTAAAATTATTTTCAAAGAAACTCAATAAATGAAAATTTCATACGCACTTTTAAATAGAAAATGCATACGGCTTTCTAATATCCATTCATAGCCACAAATGAATATGCACTGATATGCTGAGATAGATTTTTGAACAATTTAAATAATAGAGCTCAGATTCTGTAGGTGACAATATATGAGAATTTGATTGAATACTTTTCTTTCCACTATCCAATCAAAACATTTGAACTAAATGCTCTCATAAATTGATTGTCTAATTAAGAACTTAGCCAAAATTTAGGATCGAGCTATTTTAAGCCACTGTATTTTTCAGAAAAATCTAAAAAACTAAAAACCAAACCCTTACTTACTTTACTTTTAGCTATATATAGTCATGTGGCTAATTGTTTTTCCAATGATACATCAATATGACTTAACCCACGATTGAGATAAAATTGTTTAAATCAACCCTAACTGAAAGTGGAGAAACAAAACTAAAATTGAAAATTAAACAAGAGGATCTTGGGCCTCATAGTACAATTAGGAGAGTAAACCACTGACAATGTCTTCTGATTGGCCTATAGAGGATGATCTGACACGTATTTTTCTCTACTGCAAGTACGCTCTAGAAAAATCATGGATGGTGTGATGATGTGGGACAAAGATGTGTTTTTTCCTATACCTTATGACCTCTTTGTCTTTCCCACTTTGTTGAAGCGTATTTGCATGAGACTCAAGATGATCCATACAAACAATTATCAGTAATTCTACCTATGCCATTTATGCAAAGTCGGTAGTGGTAAGAGTTTTGCTTCCCCTGATGGCTGATATTTTACCCATGAACTCCTGGATCATGGTATCTTTCTCATCAAATCAGTGGCTATCTTCTTTGAAAAATGAAATGTTAATACATTTGAGGTTCTGCTGGGCCATCGTTACTAAATCTTTAACTATTGCTAGAAACTTTCTCGATTCTCCTTTCACCTCACTTATCATAAAATTTCTCCATTCAATGTGAGACTTGGCAACATACAACATATCTTCACCTAGGCTCGGTACACTTTTCTCAGCCAAGAATTTATGAACGCCAAATTTAAGAACATCTTTTACTTATTTCACCATAGTAGTCCATTTTACTTTTTCTATTTCCCAGCAAGCCTTTTCAGCTTCTAGTTCCTTAATTACCTCTACGAAATATTCAATTAGTTTTACCAAATTGGTAATGCATTCGATGCCCTATTCCTCAATAGATTGCATCCATTCTTGAAATACATCAGCAATTACTTTTTTTTGTTTGATTTGATCGAGGATTTTATGATTCTGAGGAGATTGGGCTCAAATAACACTAGCAAATGGGATAATGGTTGTAGAATGGGATCACGCAAGGATAATATTCTATGATTTTCCTAAGGGTCTTCTTCAATTTTGGTTTATCCCTTGGATCCTTCAATGTCTTGTTTACCATCCTTTTAGTTGATTTTTCCAAATTCTTTGCATTTGCAGTCCTGGAATTAGTTCCTATGTCTATCTTTTCCATAATAAAATCCTCAGTAGTAGCTTCATCAACAAACTTATTTGATTTTGGATTAGCTATATGAGCTACCCAATGCTCTGTTACCCCATCAATATCCAACATAGTCTCTGTTTTAATTTGTTTACATTTGGAAGAGAGGTCGAGGCATTTTATTACCATATCTTGCTCTAGAAAAGAAAAGGGTACCTCATTTCTCTTTCTCCCAATTGACACGTCTAGCCAATCAGGTGCAGATATAGCACTCGCGACCTTAGTTAGAGGGGTCTGAAAGGAGTCTTGTCTAGATATCTCCTTTGTCAATTGATGAATATCTGGTGCTTGATTTTATTTTTCTTCACCAATATTTGTAAGAGAATCTACTTCAATAACCTACAATTGAGTGCTATCTACTTTGGTGATTTTCCTTGTTCTGGATCTTGTCACCTATATAGAGGGAGTAGGTGAGACACTCTTCTTATAATTCTTCTTTCGGGTGCCTCCAACTTTTATCTTTGATGAACCTGGAATATTGATGGGGACATCTAACTCACAAAATATTTCTTGCTCTTCTCAAGGCCTTTCCTAAGACCTTACTAGGGTACCTCTACCCTAACTAGAGTACACTCCTTTAGTCCCTCTACTCCAACTATATCTCTCCACAAAATTTAAACTCTCCTCAATCCTTGTCTACTCAACTATCCATCCATAGGCTCAATTCAAGTACCTATTCTCCCAAATTGTTCTTGGCAATAGAAATAGGTGTTCACACTATTTCCCCTTCACCTTCAATCCATTTTGACTCATTTTGTTAGATTCTATCATAGATTTCCCATTGAGTTCATTCTTTCCTATTCTCTAGGCCTTGTAGCCTTTTTAGCCCAATTAGGCCTCCTAAAACCACCAAACTTGGTATATTGTGAGACCTACTTTAGACTGTCATAATTTTACTACTTTTTATTCATGCTTTCATTTGTTTTATGCTTAGACATACTTTGACAATTGGAGACTCCTATGTATGAGGATTTGTTGAATCCTATGTTATATATTTAGTACCTAATTATATAATCAGGGTACACTTGAGATACTACATGTTTTGATTCAGTTCAATTTATGATGATGTCATATATATGAGATTTATTATGTAGAGGTAATTATGATGGAACTTGGTTTAGGAAATTGATGATATGCTTATTTAAGTTTCAAATGCATATATAGTTTATATGCAATATATTATTGATGTCGTATTATGCTTTCATATCATGTTATTTTGGACCTACTGATGTGTGCAATGAGTGTGCAGGGATAGTTGACCATGGATTTAAATCGGGGACCCACTATTGGAACCTATGTGAAATTTTGTGCATTTGAAGGTTCTGTTTATACAAAGAAACATGGACCTCATTGTATATGTGGTTTATCCATAAATGTGGTTTGCATGTGTGTATTTCAATTAGTTAATGTTAATGTGATCAAGCCATGTCTTTTGTTTTAATTCATTGTGTCAATTTGGGCAATTGTTGCAATTTAATGTTTACATGGCTAGTAAAGGGAACCATTGTGAGGTGTAGGGTTAACTAAAGTTACCTATATGTGGTACCCAAGCTTACCCAAGGTTAGAAGTTTCTAGATGGTCAAATTGACTTATAAATCTGTGGCTTAACTTTAGGTTCAGTTTATGAGGGTCTTTTGGGCTCCTAGAAGGTAACCGGGATCAGTTTTAGCTACCCAACTTGGTACCCTAAGAGTTAGCAGTCATTTTTAGTCATTAATGTGCCTCTAAACTCATTTATTGCTCCCCTAAAGTCTGATTTTCAAACTTGAGCAAATTTTAAGAGGAATGTAACTCTGGTTAACCTCTCTCTTCTTCCCAAGTTGCATTTAACTCCACTCATGGAGAATTAAGGAAAGTGGAAAGAAAGGGATGGTCAGGGTCACCTCACCCTTTGGTTAGTCTTGGATGTTACCTATTTAGGGAAGGTTTTAGGAAGAGTTGAGTGTTCACCCACTCTCTGCCCTTAAAGAGAGATTCAAAATTGATGGAGCTTTTGGAGAAGAAGGATACGAAGGATATCTCCTCACCAAATTTCAAACCACCTTAGCTTTAGATTAAGGTTGGATCTCTTAGAAGTAAATTTATTTTTGTTCATATTTATTCTTGAGCTTGAAACTCCATTAATGGAGTCCCATGTATATTTTAGTTATTTTTAAGCTTGAAATTTTGGTGATTTGTTTTATAGTGTTTTATTTTGGGTTAAATTTTGAATGGGGTTCTTCAAGGCACACTCACTCTTGGGAGGGCAGATTAACCTTGAAGGGGGTGGTAGGAATGACTAAAGTTTAGAGTAGAGTCTCCCATGTGAGGATGGAAAGATATGGGGTTTCACGATACCCATGATGCCAAGTAGGGCCTAAGGGAAGCTAGGGGCATAAGAAGGTTATCATTCATGACTGCATCTTGTGGAGATGATCATTTAAAGTCCATGTGTGGCTTGAGGATATCACTTTTGTTACTCGGATTCTCCTATTGAGAAGTTCTACCACCACCCCTATTTTTAGGAAGCCCTCTTGGAGACCTTCCTTCTGTTCAACCTTGTTTTGGGAAGTTTTCTTGCTTGTGAGTTTATGTAAGTATATTCTCTAAGTTGAGTTTTGTATGTTTGTTACCCATTCCAAATTGGATCCCCAAGCTCGGGGTGGCCTTTCAAAGGCATAGGTTGGGATGTGAGCCTCCATGGTCAACCTCATCTAACAAGTTTTCAACTGATCCAACATGACTGTAGATTACCCTATCATGGAAGATGAGTATCGTTGGAATTTATGGATTTTGTGATCTTCATAGTAAAAGATTTCATTACAGCAAGGTCTAAATGAGACCTTAAAATTTTTTGTAATATTAAATTTATTTGTAATCCCTGTATTGTTTTGTAAATTTTAAGAGAATTATGTTCACTCTCATTATGTTAAAAATTATTATCTTCCAACTTAAACATGGAGATTTCCAAAGAAAGTGTAACCATATTTCTACTTTGCAATGGAAAACAAAGTTTGAGAAATTTTTGGTGGGTATGTTTAATATATTCCTTCGGAAAACATTTGTATAGTTTAGAGGAAGTTTAAAGTTCCACAGTTAGGCAAACCTTTAAAATTTCACGTGGATTAGCATGGTAGGTTCAATGAAATTTGCAAAGCCTTTTTCCTACAGATATGAAATCTAGAATTGTTATAATTTCATGGAAAGTTTTATTAAGTAGATGGCTATGATTAAATTAAGTTAACTTAACCTTCTTAGTTTTTAAACAAAAGAGATGTTTAAATAAACTTTATTGTTCTTGAGGAAAGAGTATATTTTTTTCTTACCTTAGGAATTTCTGGAAATTATTTTTCAAAAAATAATTTTAAGTGCCTAATTTAAAAATTCCTTTCCACCAAGATCTTAAGGGTGAAATGTAAATTTTATTTAAATAATAAAATTTCAGAAAAAGCTTTGGGACATGCCCACTGTTTGGGTACATACCTTTCATTTTATACCAGTAAAAAAATTTACTCTTTTCCTTGGCTGAAGTTAATCCTTTATATCTATATATATATATATATATATATATATCGATGAGCCAAAAAAAATAATTTTAAGAATAAAAAAAGGAAATGAGGGGATTCTTGATGTGCATCACGCTGAGCATGCGGGCTCCCACTTGCCACTGCGGAACCACAATGGGTCCGTGCGAGAGACCATCACTGTGGCTACACAGTGGGAGATGGGGTTTCCACCACCACCACTGTGGAGACACAATGGGGTCGCGTGACGGCCTCCAATGTGGATCCATAGTGGGAGGCTCGCACCGGCCCCACAAACTCCGCCTGGGGCCTTTGAGAAGATAATTATTTTTATAAATAAAACATTTTTTGTATCTAAGTTCTATTTCATTTTAGGGTTTTGATCGTTAGTTTAGTTTTATTTTGTTTTTCCTCTTTTATTAATATTTGAAATTATTTTTATATTTGAAGTTTAGTTTCTTTCTTATATTGTATTTTAGATATTATGTTAGAATGTAGATTTGATTTTAATTACTTGATTATTTTATATATATATATTAGAATTATTTAGTTTTGTTATTAAGTAATGTATATTAGACTTTAATTTAATTAGATATTTATTTTATATATAATTATAATTGTTATACAAAGATTGATTTAAAAAGATTTGATTTTATATTATATGCATTAGAGCTTGATATATGCATTAAACTTATGGTAAGTATTTTATTTTCATTTAATTAATTAATTGGTTCATTTTGTTAGGGTTATTGCTTAAAATTGTAACTTTTAGTAAGTTAATTATTACTATTATAGCATTGTAAAGTTAGAATGAAATTTATTAACTTAAATTAATCATTTTAATATTATTAGCCATCCTTCAAAATATCACTATGGGAGTCATATCAAACCCTTCTTGATGCAATATACCTTTGTTAGGAGTATTTTTTTCGTCATCACTGACTGGTATCATGCACGGTTGAATTTTAATCAACTATGGTCAAACATCTTTCGATCATCTCAATTTTCATAGTAGTTGTTCCCTATACCCTCTAGACCATAGGATTCTGGTTTCATGCCATTTGGTGATGGTTGACTTTTGGGTCAACTCTATTTGACCTTTGGGTCAACTATCTTGATTTGCGTGTGTGAGTCTTCCTAAGGGTTTAGTAGACCCTAGTAACTTCCTTTCACTCATTTCAGAATATAGTTGACTTTTAGTTAACTCTAGTTGACCTTTGGTCAACTACCTCCGTTTGCATGCGGATCAAAGCCTGTAGCTTAGGGATTGTTGTAGGATAGATCTGAAAGCTATTCCTCCTTGATTGACCTTTCTGGTTACTACTTTTCCTTTGCACCATTTAGTGTGCACTTGCTATCAATAAGGTAGTGTGGCCATACTTTAGTGTGTTATTAAAATTTTTTGATTGTGTGCTTTTCCCAACTTTTGGGCATGACATTTTTGTATCAGAGCTAAGTTTAGCAACATTGGGAACCTAACCCACTATGTTGTCACTAACTTTTCCTTTTATGTGTAGGATGCCACCTGTTACTTGGCTAGCCCGTAAGCAAGGGCATGGTCATAGGTGTGCCCCCATAGCTCGCGAGGAGGTACAACCTGAGATTGAGGATCATGGAGGAAATTAGATTCCGCCTCCATAACCACCTCCCAATCCCAATGCAACATTGCTGCAAGCTTTCAAAAAATTTTAAGGACTCATTCTTGATTGTATGCCTCCTATGATGCAGCATAATGAGCATCAAAATGTAGAAGGACGTGGGTCCTCCACCAAGGAGCAAAGTAGGATCCCACCTCCTAGGTTTGGAGAGAATCATTTTGAGGAGGAGGTAGGCTCCAATAGATGGCTATAAGTTATTCTGAGGATGGAGGTTCAGAGGTATGATAGAGAACCAGACATTGGGAGTCAAATCATAGAGTTGATAAGACTCAGGCCACCTCTATTCATCAGAGAGGCAGATGGGGCCGGTGTAGAGGCTTTGCTTTCAAGCCTTGAGAGGTGTTTTGGGTTGCGAAACTATGGTAGCAACCTTAGAGCACATTTTGTGACTCTCTTTTAGAGACCAGACATCCACTTGGTGGAGGCATGAGGAGTCCAAAGGACACATAGACATTAATAAAATTTCTTGGGAATTCTTCCTTAAGATTTTCAAAGGGCGATATGTCTCCGAGAATTTTTGACAGCATCATATTGACCAGTTCCTTGAACTCCGGCAGGTGGGGTCTTACAGTAGCCCAATATGAGGGCAAGATTCTCGATCTCCTACGTTATTTGGAATACATGGGGGATGAGAAGTTGTAGGTGAATAGGTTTATCAAGGGATTAAATCCTTCAATTTTAGATAGGGCACGCATTCTACCATCTGGGAACTTAAGGTTGATAGTGGACAGGTCCTTAGTGTCCGAAGAGATAGTCAGAGGACCACAAGATTATAGGGATAGATCGTAGAACCATAATTTCTCATCTCAGGCCTCTAGATATGAGAAACCCCATGTAAAGGGAATCAAAGGAGCTCTATACGATCATTTGAGGCCCCACAACAGTAGTAGCCACAACAGTAGCAGTAGAGCTAGTGCCAAAGGCCACCTTAGATATAACAGGGCTCTAAGCTCAACCAGTGGCGGTCACAAGGTCCTAAGAAGTACCAGAGACCTCAGGAACCATATGATCCTTAAGAAAAGACTCAACAGTCTGCTAGGGGTGGCTATAGTGGCTCATCTAGGATCGTAGGGTCTTAGTAATCCAGACCTCCTGGTATTCAGGTTCAGTCAGATGGGCCATGTTACACTTGTGGTGCCATGGGGCACATAGCTAGATAGTGCCCACAGGGTGGTAGTCAGCGTGCAGTGGTTTCAAATGACATTTGGGGACAGGGGAAAGTCCCACATGGTTTTTGCAGCAGTGGACAATTGCCAGGTAGAGCACCAGGCTACCATTATTGAGCCCTTAGGTAAGATCAGAGGTAGTGATGTTACTATTCTATTTGATATAGGAGCCACTGAATCCTTTGTTTCTTCATCAGTTGTGGAGCATTGTGGGCTAGTGGCAGCTAGACAAATGGTTATATGGGAAGTAGAGTTAGCATCAAGAGTTAGAGTTTCCATGACCTTGATGGTTAAGAATAGTTCAATCTAGATTGATGGTATAACCACCGTAGAAGATCTTAAATTTTCTCCCCTTAGATCTTACGGTCTAGTTTTTGGCATGGATTTCCTAAGTGCCCACATATCCAAGCTAGACTATCGTAAGCATAAGATCAAGTGTTTGGATGATGATGGTATAGACAAGTGATTACTGGATTCCATAGGCATGTATCCCTCTGTGTGATTTCTGCTATGTAGCTTAAGAGATGCATGTGGAAGGGATACCAATTGTATGCCATCACCATCAGTGATAGGGAAGAAGAGGCAGAGAAGAAAACTTCTCTTGATGACTTCCCCATTCTTCAAGAGTTTCTAGATGTGTTTTTGTTAGAGCTTCCTAGTATGCCTCCTCTTAGAGTGGTTGATTTTCACATAGATATCATACCAGGAGTTGAGCCAATTTCTAGAGCATCTTATAGGATGACCAAAAATGAGCTTAATGAGCTCAAGATAAAACTTGAGGAACTATTAGAGAAAGGACACATTAGTCATAGTGTTTCTCCTTGGGGTGCACCAGTTATCTCTGAGAAGAATAAGGATGGATCGCTTAGGTTATGCATGGATTACTGATGATTGAGAAAATTAACCATCAAGAATCAGTATCCACTTCCTAGGATCGATGACTTGTTTGATGAGTTGCAGGGTGCCCAAGTATTCTCAAAGATAGACAACAAATTGGGTTACCGGTAGTTGAGGATCATGGATAGTTATATTCACACGATTGCATTTCGCACTAGATATGTCCACTATGAATTCACTGTGGTTCAATTTGGTCTTACGAATGCTCTAGCTGTGTTCATGAGTCCTATGAATGGAGTATTTCGTACCTTCCTTGACCAGTTTGTGGTGGTGTTTCTCGATGACATCTTGATATATTCCAAAGATGTGAAAGAGCACAAGGGATACTTGAGGCAAGTTTTGCACTGTCTTAGGGACAATTAGTTGTATGGAAACTCATCAAAGTGTGATTTCTTTAGAGCAAAGGTTAAGTATTCAGGCCTTGTTATTTCAGGTAATGGGATCTCATTAGACCCATAAAATATTGATGCCATTATGGATTGGCCAGCACCTACCACTGTGACCGATGTTAGGAGTTTCATGAGATTGGCTGGTTACTATAGATGGTTTTTCAAGGGTTTCTCTTGGGTAGTACACCCCATTACTTATCTTCAATGAAAGAGAAATATGTTTGAGTGGACTGAGAAGTGTGATAGGGCTTTTGAGGAACTCAAGAGAGAACTTACCAATGCACCCATACTAGTTGTGCTAGAGCCTTTAGCAGAATTTGTGGTTTTCACAGATGCTTCTTTGGATAGTTTAGGAGCAGTTTTTATGCAAGGTGGACGAGCTATAACCTACGAGTCTAGGAAAATAAAGACTCATGAGCTCAACTACCCTACCAATGACCTTGAGCTTGTAGCATTGGTGCATGCTTTAGTCAGATGGTGACATTTTCTCTTAGGACATCAATTTGAACTTCATTCAAACCATCAGAGTCTAAAGTACATCTTTTTTCTCAGTCAAACCTTAATGCTAGGCAAAGGATATGGATGGATTTCTTATGTGAATATAATTTTCATGTCCATTACATCTGTAATAAAGAAAAAGTAATATCTAAAAATGATGTGGTGTTTTTGTATATAAGATATATTACATTTAAATATATTATGGGGGTAAATAAGATTCTCTCCTTCTATCCCTAGATATGAAAATGAAAGGTCTAAGTTGATTAACCCAAGAGGAAGGATCAATGCACAAATGAATCAATCATTTGGAAACAAGAATAAGGAAGGAAGATATTAATTGCAAGGTTTTGATTAGTTGATTTAAAATAGATTTATATTTAGATAGATTGAAAACCTTAATTAATTTGAATAGGAGAAATGAATGCACTAACCTTGAAATATTGTAGATCTGAAGAATGTTGTTTTTTGAAGTTTGTGTTGAGTTTCTTGAAAATTTGAGACCAGATCTGGAATAGAAACACAAAGACAGATAAAACCCAAAAATATTTTTCTGTTCAGAGACAATTCCAATTTGTACCTTCATGTCAATGTCACCATTTGCTAGAATTTTTTATTGCACCCTAGGTCACAATTGACCTAAAAAGTCTCAGACTAAAATTTTGTTTTCAGATCCTGGAAGTTTGCCAAAGAGGGTATCCAAATCTCCATCCCGATCTTCTGTTCCAAACCTTTACCTGTAAGAAAAATAATTTTTTTGTTGGGGAAGGGGTTTTCCTTAGTCAAACCCCAATTTAGAAATTAACCTTGAGATCAATAATTGAAATAAATAATGCTTGCAAGTAGTAGAAGTAAATCCAATAATGAAGCTATGATATTCAAATAGATATGCAATTGTATTTTGAATGTAAGTATGTAAATATGAAAGCTTGGACTCAATTAGAAACCATAAAACTCCATGATTGTATGCTTGAAATCCACCTTGAAGAGAGAATGAAAGTATTTGAGGATGCACAAAGGATCTTGAAGGAAGATTACACCACCATGATGGATAGAGCTAGGGCTTGAATGATGAATCTTGAAGGTTTGAATCAAATCCCTTCAAAGGATTGAAAGCTTGAATCCTTGATCTTCAATGGAGAACTTGAATGATTGAGAGGAAGACTTGAACACTTTGAAATCTTGAACATGAAAAATGATGGATGCTTGAACATTTTTCTTGATGACTTCTTTAGAGGCACTTGATCATACTTCCTTGGTTCTTCACTTAGAGAGACTTAGAGAAAGTGAGAGGAGAAAGATTCCTTTTATATGAAACTAGGGCACAATCTTATAGAGAGGCCAACATAGGAGAATTAAATTCCAATTAGACCCATGCACCTAGAAGAGGAACTATATTAAATATAATTTAAAATTTGTCACTTTGGAACCCAAAACAGCTGACCCAAAAGTTGGAAATAAAATTTTGATGACCTTCGACAGCCGTCAGACTTCCAAATTTCAAAGGGGGACCCAGGTCAAGGTCAAGGTCATCCTTGACCTAGGTCAAGGTAAAGGTAAACCTTGAACCAAGGAGTCAGGACCCCTGAAAAACATGCCAGTTGGGATGGAAGGTGCCTAGAGAGGCCCAATCAAGGTCCTAAATAGGTAGATAAGTAAGAGAGGATGCATAAATGAGTGGAAAATGTGATGGTTATCAAAAAAATCCCCTAAGGATGGATAAACATTCTTAACATGGAAGTGCTTCCATTTTAAGATGATACATTAAGCCCCCACTTTAGCAGGAGTATGGAAATCAAACATACTCACATTAAAGTTAGAAGAAAGGCTTTCGTGGATCGTAACAAGGTAGAAATCACTAAGTCAAGGACATGAGCCCTCAGAACAAGGATTCTAACTCAACATACATGCATAAACATATGGAAGTAAAGAGAAATCAATCATAGAAAACATACATGACTACATAAGCAAGACAAGAGAAACACTATAGATAACATAGCTTCATGATCTAATCCTACTAGTATGAAAGAAAAAGAGAGAAAAGAGATAGTGATTACCTCTCCTAGTAAGATGCTCACCTTACCATGAATCACCAAGGAGGGAGATCCCAATAGGTTCACCCATAAACTATGCTTTGTAATTTTAATGCATCTTCTGATGGCTTTTGAAATATCCATAGATCCACATTCTTGTATCACTATGGGAAAATGTAACATGCGTGTCGTTTCAAGATTTAACAACTTACGTGCGTTACCTTCCAAGGAATTAGCATATTGTAAAATTGCAAATGTGTATCTCTTTAGGATTTAGCAATTTATGTGCACTACCTTCCGAGGATTTAGCAAAAAATAAAAATAAAAATGCGTGTCTCTTCAGGATTTAGCAACTTACGTGCATTACCTTCCAAGGATTTAGCATATTGAATTTTAATTGAATGTGTATCTCTTCAGGATTAGCAACTTATGTGAGTTACCTTCTGAGGATTTAGCATGCTGAAAAACAAAAGGTTAGAACAAAAATTGCATACTATAGAACAAGGGAGGCCGTATGTATGCCCCCTCCTTAATATGGCAAAGTACATACTATTTTGACATGTTAAGGAAAGAAAATAAAAAGGATAAAGCCTTCTTCAATATCAAGACAATATCTATAGAAAACACCCAGTCCAAGCCAAGAAGGTCACATCTCCTATGAGGCCAGGGAAGGGATGAACGCAAAGAGATATCATGCAAGAAGTGAAAAAGTAACCCTTGTGAGGGATAGTGCACTATTTAGTTTCCAAGGTGAGATATTTATCTACCATGGAAACCAAATGTCAAACAATCAAAATAGGTTATAATCAAGGACATAGATCCTTAATGTAAACCAAAATTTTCATGTATGTTTGATATCACATAATAGATAAATACTGCTTAACCAAGGGAAAAGTGAATCCCGAAAAGACAGAAAAAAAGGAGATGGCATCCTTGCCCCCCAAGTGTAGGAACAAGAATGAAAGGGGACCTATTATATCACTCACAAAACTATGCAAGACAATGAGCCCCCAAGGATTAGGATAACATTGTTTACATAATGTAGATTTCTATAATAGGAGCATAAATGTTATTTAGAGAAAATAGGATTGAAATACAATTAATTGCCACACGTTAAATAAATATCAATGAGCTGTCTAATATTATAATGTAAAGCTTGACATTCATTAGTAGAGTGATCATCAAATCTATGATAGAAACAAAAAGGAATAATCTTCAAGTGTAGACTACATTTCTTTTTTCATTTAGGTCTAGTAATCATCTTAGCATGGAGTTTAGGAAAAAGAACTTTATCAAAGTCCTTCATAGGGTCATCATGTTTTGAAATGTTATTTGAGATGTTGGTAACATTGATGTGTTTTTGAGGATTAAATCCCAATCCATAAGAATGCTTATGCCCCCCATTCTATAAGGGCATTTGAATTCCCTATTTATGCTTACCACATCCTTGATCATGGAATCCTTATTTAACTAGTAAATGATAACCAGGACCATAACCAGAAGCCATATCAAAAGGAGTCAATGGAACTTCAGTAGTCACTATGTCATCATTAGTATGTTCAACAGATTCACAAGAAGGAAAAATGGAATACATCCTAGGAGAAGATGAGGTAGGCACTTGATTCACCATAGGATCGTCACTAAGAGGAAGAGAATTAAGGGAATTCATATCATTTTCCGCTAATGCCTCATTACTAGAAGGAATCCCAATTAGAGGTAATGTATTAATAATGTTATCTTATTTCTCTAAAATGTCTACATAAGGGGAGTGTGTTTTAGAAAAAGAGTCACCATCATGTATGAATATGTCATCCATTAATAAATCACCCTCTTGTATCAAAGCATCTTCACAAGGAGGAGATAAATCAATGTCTTTATCCAAGGGTTCATCCCAAAAAGTAGAATCATCCACAATGGCTTCATGAGGAAGAGATTAATCAACATCCAAATCCAAATGTTCATCCCAAATAGGAGTATTATCATCCCTATCAATAAAGCACATTGTAGGAGCACCTAAAGCTTGATCCCTAAAGGGGAAATAATTATATTCTAAAGTAGGCTCGTAGAAAAGACATATATTAGGAGAAGTAACATCTATCCTTAACTCACTTCTATGGTGAAGGTCAATTAAAGAGATTGTAGAGGAGGATAAAATAGGAATATGATCAATGAAGATCTCATTCAAACCATTTTCATCCTCACTTCCATGTACCAAATTAAGGGATCTATTCTCTTGTACAATAAAATCTTCATCAAAGAATTCAAAATAAGAGTCATACATGTTGAACACACAATAAAATAACAAGCATGTAAATGTTTTTTGTGTTTTTAAAGAAATTTTATAATTTTTATGTATTTTTGGAATATAAACGCAAGAGAATAAAAGAAAACCTACTTCTATATCCATGCAAGATCTAATATGAAATGTAAATCTACAACCAAAGAGAAAGAGTTGTCTATCGCGGGTTCACCAAAATGTAATAAATAAAATGTAATATCTAAAAATGATGTGGTGTTTGTGTATATAAGAGATATTACATTTAAATATATTATGGGGGTAAATAAGATTATCTCCTTCTATCCCTAGATATGCAAATGAAAGGTCCAAGTTAATTAACCCAAGAGGGAGGATCAATGCACAAATGAATCAATCATTTGGAAACAAGAATAATGAAGGAAGATCTTAATTACCTGGCTTTGATTTGCTGATTTGAAATAGATTTAGATTTAGATAGATTAAAAACCTTAATTTAATTGAATAGGAGAAATGCACTAACCTTGAAATATTGCAGATCTGAAGAATGTTGTTTTCTGAAATCTGTGTTGAGTTTCTGCAAAAATCTGAGACCGGTTCTGGAACAGTTATGATTTGTACCCTCAAGTCAATGTCACCATTTACCAAAATTTTTGATTGAGCCCTAGGTCACAATCAACCTAAAAAGAATCAGACTGAAATTTTGTTTTCAGATCCCAAAATTTTGCTGAAAAGGGTATCTTAATCTCTATCCCGATCCACTGTTCCAAACCTGTACCTGCAAGAAAGAGGGTTTTTTTGTTGGGGGAGGGGTTTGCCTTAGTCAAACCCTGGTTTAGGAATTAACCTTGAAATCAATAATTGAAATAAAGAATGCTTGCAAGTAGTAGAAGTAAATCTAATAATGAAGCTATGATATTCAAATAGATATGCAATTGTATTTTGAATGTAAGTAAGTATGTAAATATGAAAGCTTGGACTCAATTAGAAACCATAAACCTCCATTATTGTATGCTTGAAATCCACCTTGAAGAGAGAATGAAAGAGTGTTTGAGGATGAAAAAATGATCTTGAAGGAAGATCACACCATCATGATGGATAGATCTAGGGCTTAAATGATGAATCTTGAAGGTTTGAACCAAATCCCTTCAAAGGCTTGAAAGCTTGAATCCTTGGTCTTTAATGGAAAACTTGAATGCTTGAGAGGAAGACTTGAAAACTTTGAAAGCTTGAACATATAGAATAATGGATGCTTGAACATTTTTCTTGATGACTTCTTTAGAGGCACTTGATCATACTTCCTTGGTTCTTCACTTAGAGAGACTTAGAGAAAGTGAGAGGAGAAAGCTTTCTTTTATATGAAACTAGGAAACAATATTCTAGAGAGGACGACATAGGAGAATAAAATTTTTATTAGGCCCATGCACCTAGAAGAGGACCTATATTAAATATAATTTAAGAATCATCACTTCAAAACCCAAAATAGCCAACCTGAAGCGGGAAATGAATTTTTTATGACCTCCGACAGCTGACAAACTTCAAAATTTGAAAGGGGGACCCAAGTCAAGGTCAAGGTCATCCTTGACTGAGGTCAAGGTCAAGGTCGACCTTGACCTAGGTTGAGGTTGACCTTGACCTAGGTCAAGTTCAAGGTCGACCTTGACCTAGGGAGTCAGGACCCCTGGAAAACATGCCAGTTGGGATGGAAGGTGCCCAGAGAGGCCCAATCAGGGTCCTAAATAGGTAGATAAGTAAGAGAGGATGAATAAATGAGGGGACAATGTGATGGTGGTAAAAAAAATCCCCTAAGGAGGGCTAAAATAACTTAAAATTGAATTTCTTCCATTTTAAGACGATACAACATCAAAGGGAAAGAGAACATGGTCGTATATGCCTTGAGTAGGAGATGACAAAAGCTTTATTCTATGTCTACTAGAATGGATTTGAGAGATGACATTCTTCATCACTTACAGGAGGATGAGTTCTATGCAGAAGTTTGTGAGTTTATTCAATCTAAGAGGCCCCTTGAGGGAAAGTTTTCATTGTATACCATGGAGTCCGATAGTCTTTTGCATCATAGAGGATGTATCTATTTACCTTCTTCTAGAGGATTACGTGAGATTATGATGCTAGAGGGTCATAGGGCCCCTTATGCAGCTCATCGCAAAGTTAAGAAGATGCATGCTGACTTGAGGTAGTTATGTCATTAGCCTGACATGAGATTGTAGATTGTAGAGATGGTAGTTGGATGCCTAGAGTGCTAGAGGCTGAAAGTGGAACACTATCTTCCAAGTGGTCTCCTTCAGCCTCATGAGATACCATTGTGGAAATGAGACACCATATCTATGGATTTCATAGTAGGTCTTCCTATGTCTTCTCATCTTCATGATGCCATCATGGTGACAGTTGAAAAGTTGACCAAGGTGGCTCATTTTTCACCTATGCGTACTACCTTTATCACACCAACAGTGGCACGGGTGTTTTTGTGAGATATAGTTAGACTTCATGGCGTACCTCATAAGATCATCTTGGATAGAGATTCTCTCTTCACTTCATCCTTTTGGAGAGAACTTCCTACAACTATGGGAATGAGGCTCAAATTTAGTACAACTTATCATCCTGAGACTGATGGGTAGATCAAAAGGGTCAATCAGGTGTTGGAGGACATGCTTTGCATGTGCGTTATGGACCATCAGACCTATTGGGAGGAATACCTAAACCTATTGGAGTTTGCCTATAAAAATGGGCACTAGCCATCCTTGGGTATGCCTCCCTACCAAGCTCTTTATGGTAGCCCATGAAGGACTCCACTCAATTGGGATCACATCGAGGATAGAGTCTCAATTGGCCCTAGGCTAGTTAGAGATATGGAGCGGCAGGTAACCATAATTAGATAGTGTCTAGTGGAAGCTCAAGATAGGAAGAAGAAGTATGCAGATGAAAATATGATTGATTGAGCCTACTTAGTTCGAGATAGGGTCTTTTTGAGAGTGCGACTGCATAAGAGTCCAATTCATTTTAGAAAGGTCTCTAAGCTAGCACCTCATTTTGTATGACCATTTGATATCCTTGAGAGGATAGGACCAGTTAATTACCATTTAGCATTGCCACCTATCCTATCATGCATCCATGATGTGTTTCATGTTTTAGTTCTGAGGAAGTATATATACGTTGAGTCTCATGTGATAGATTGGGATGCCTTGCAAGTGGAGTCAGATGGGTAGCTGGCATTAGAGCCAATTCATATTTTAGCTTGGCAGACTTTGGGTCTTTGAGGCTGAGAGATGGACCAAGTTAGGGTCTAGTGGGATTGCTATGATGAGGTTATAACCTCTTGGGAGGACACAACACAAATGAGATCACAATACCCTCAAATCTTCGATGAACTATAGGAGGAAGTTCATTCCTAGAGGGGGTGGATGGGAGACCTACATTAGACTATCATACTTTAACTTCTTTTTATTCCTGATTTCAGTTATTTTATGCTTAGACATACTTTGACTATTGAAGACTCCTATGTATTGGAGGATCTATTGAATCCTATGTTATATATTTAGTACCTGATTATGTAATCAGGGTACACTCAAGATACTACATGTTTTGATTTAGGTCAGTTTATGATGATGTCATATATATGAGATTTATTGTGTAGAGGCAATTATGATAGAACTTGGTTTAGGACACCGATGATATGCTTATTTAAGTTTCAAATGTAGATATAGTTTATATGAAATATATTATTGATGTCGTATTATGCTTTCATATCATGTTGTTTTTGACCTACTGATGTGTGCAATGAGTGTGCAGGGATAGTTGACAATGGATCTAAATCAAGGACCCAGTATTGGAACCTATGTGAGATTTCATGCATTCCAAGGTCTTGTTTATACAAATAAATATGGACCTCATTATACATGTGATTTATTCATAAATGTGGTTTGCATGTGTGTATTTCAATTAGTTAATGTTAATGTGATCAAGCCATGTCTTTTGTTTTAATTCATTGTGCCAATTTTGGAAATTATGGCAATTTAATGTTTACATGGCTAGTAGAGAAAATTACAGTTAGCTGTAGAGTTAACTAAGGTTACTGATGTGTAGAACCCAAGCTTACTCAAGGTTAGAAGTTTCTAGATGGTCAACTTGACTTAGAAATCCGTGGGTGAACTTTAGGTGTAGTTTAGGAGGGTCTTTAGGGCTCCAAGAAGGTAACTAGGGTAAATTTTAGCTACCCAAATTGGTACCCTAGGGGTTAGGGGTCATTTTCAGTGTTTAATGAGCCTCTAGACTCATTTATTTCTCCCCTAAAGTCTCATTTTCAAACTTGAGCGAATTTGAAGAGGAGTGTAACTTTGGTTAACCTCTCTCTTCTTCCCAAGTTACATTTAACTCCACTCATGGAGAATTAAGGAAAGTGGGGAGAAAGCTATGGTTAGGGTCACCTCACCCTTTGGTTATTCTTGGAGGTTACCTATTTAGGGAAGGTTTTAGGAAGAGTTGACTGTTCACCCACTCTCTACCCTTAGGGATAGATTCAAAATTTAAAGAGCTTTTGGAGAAGAAGGATAGGAAGGATATCTCCTCACCAAATTTCAAACCACCTTAGCTTTGGATTAAGGTTGGATCTCTTAGAAGTAAATTTATTTTTGTTCATGTGTGTTCTTGAGCTTGAAAATCTATTAATGGTGTCCCATGTATATTTTAGTTATTTTCAAAGTTGAAATTTTGGTGATTTGTTTTATGGTTATTTATTTTGTGTTGAATTTTTAAATGGGGTTCTTACAGGCACACTCACCCTTGGAAGGTCAGAGTAACCTTGAAGGGGGTGGTAGGAATAAATCCAGTTTAGTATAGAGTCTCCCATGTGAGGAGGGAAAGACATGGGGTTTCACGATACCCATGATGCCAAGTAGGGCCTAAGGGTGCCTTGGGGGCATAAGGAGGTTACTATTCATGACTGCGTCTCGTGGAGATGGTCATTTCAAATCCATGTGTGGCTTAAGGATATCACTTTTGTTACTTGGCTTATCCTACTGAGAAAGTCTACCAACACCCCTATTTTTAGGAGGGCCTCTTGGAGACCTTCCTCCTGTTCAACCTTGTTTCGGAAAGTTTTCTTGCTTGTGATTTTCTGTAAGTGTGTTATGTGAGTTGACTTTTGTATGTTTGTTACCCGTTCCAATCTGGATCCCCAAGCTTGGGGGTGGCCTTGCAAAGGCCTAGGTTGGGAGGTGATGCTACATGTCCAACCTTATTTAACAGGTTTTCAATTGATCGAACATGACTGCAAATTACCCTATCATGGAAGATGAGTACCGCTAGAATTTATGAATTTTGTGATCTTCGTAGTACAAGATTTCATTGTAGAAAGGTTTAAATGAGACCTTAAGAAATTTTTGAATCTTAAATTTACTTGTAATCTGTGTGTTTTGTAAATCTTCAGAGAATTATATTCACTCTCATTATGTT
Source organism: Thuja plicata (assembly GCA_018584345.1). Classification (NCBI taxonomy): domain Eukaryota; kingdom Viridiplantae; phylum Streptophyta; class Pinopsida; order Cupressales; family Cupressaceae; genus Thuja; species Thuja plicata. The sequence continues at coordinate 472,451 of MU227515.1, forward strand.
AAAAATTATTATCTTCCAACTTAAACATGGAGATTTTAAAAGAAAGTCTAACCATATTTCTACTTTGCAATGGAAAAGAAAGTTTGAGAAATTTGTATTTGGTATGTTTAATAGATTCCTTGGGAAAACATTTGTATAGTTTAGAGGAAATTCAAAGCTCCACAGTTAGGTAAACCTTTAAAATTTCATATGGATTAGCATGGTAGGTTCAATGAAATTGGCAAATCATTTTTCCTACAGATATGAAATCTAAAATTGCTATAATTTTATGGAAAGTTTTATTAAGTAGATGGCTATGATTAAATTAAGTTAACCTAACCTTCTTAGTTTGAAAAAAAAAGATATGTTTAAATAAACTTTATCATTCTTGAGGAAAGAGTATTATTTTTTCTTACCTTAGGACTTTCTGAAAGTTATTTTTCAAAAAAAAAATAAAGTGCCTAATTAGATTGTATTTAAATAATAAAATTTCAAAAAATGTTTTGGGACATGCCCACTGTTTGGGTACAAACCTTTCATTTTACACTTGCAAAAAAAATTACTCTTTTCCTTGGATAAAGGAAGATTTGAATTTCTTGAGCATTATAATGGTGGACTTATTAGAATGGGAAATGATACACCTTGTCAAGTGAAAGGAAAAGGTATTATATTGCTGAATAATCAAATCAGATGTGAGAATGCATATTTGGTGAAAGGACTTAATTATAATCTGTTGAGTGTTTCATAGCTGAATAACACAAGTCACCGAGTTGCATTTGAAAATAGAAAAGCTAGAATCTATGATGAAACAAGAAATTTAATCGGCATTGGTGAACAATCAAAAGGTAATCTATTATATCTTGACGCTACTGAAACTACTTGTTTGATGGATAATAATGAAGATGTATGGTTATGGCATAAGAGGCTTTATCATGTAAATTTTAACAACATGGTTAAGATCTGAGAGATTAGGTGAATTTAGTTATGATGAGTTCACTAACTTTTGTAATGAGTATGGAATCAAGAGACAGATCTCTACACCAAGGACACCACAATAGAATGGGATAGCTAAAAGAAGAAATAGATCAATTGTGGATTGTGTGAGAACACAGATGATTGAAAATAATGTTCCACAAACATACTAGAGGGAAGCTATAAGTACTACTATATACACAATGAACCAAGTACAACTAAAGAAAGATACAAATAAAACAACTTATGAATTATGATATGGTTATACACCTAATGTGAGTTATTTTAGAATATTTGGAAGTCAATGTTATATTCTGAAAGATGATAGAAATTGAAAATTTGATTCAAAAAGTGATGAAGGAATAATTCTTGGATATTCTACTAAGAGCAAAGCTTATAAAGGTTTGAACAAGACTTCTAACAAGATCATTGAAAGTGCAAATGTAAGAGTTGATGAATTTGATGAGAAGAATGATGAGGAAATCATAATAGAACCAGAATATTATAGTAGATTTGTATACATTGAAGAACATGAAACTTTTCTAGAGAATATACCTAACATTACCATGCAACAAGGTAGTGTTACCAAGCAGTAGGAGGCACCAACCAAGAATCAAGAGAATTTTAAAACTGAAGATCATGATCAAGAACACAATGAACCTATTGGAGAACACAATGAAGAACAAATAATTGAACTGCGAAATATGTAAGAAGACATCATCCTCAGAATCAGATCATTGAAGATAAGAGAACTGGCACAAGGACACGAAGTAAGTTGAATGACAATATATGTTTGATCTGTGAATTTGAACCTAAGAATGTTAGAGATGCACTTGAAAATTAAGAATGGATTATTGAAATGAATGAAGAAAGTGAGAAGATGTAGAAAAAAAAAAACATGGGCATTAGTACCAAGACCAAGTGATAAGAATGTCATTGACACAAAATGGGTATTCAGAAACAAATTGGATGAGAATGGAGATGTAACCAAAAATAAAGAAAGACTAGTATGCAAAGGGTATGCACAAGAAGAAGGTATTGACAACGGAGAAACTTTTTCACCCATTTCTAAACTTGAAGGAGTTAGAATATTACTTGCCTATGATGCATACAAAGGATTCAAAGTATATAAGATGGATGTTGAATCTACAGTTATGAATGGGATACTTGAAGAAGAGGTTTACATTGAACAAACTGAATGTTTTGTTGACCCTAATCAGACAAACACGGTATGTAAATTAAACAAAGCATTGTATGGTTTGAAACAAGCACCGAGAGTATGGTATGAAAGACTACACTCCTCTCTTACCAATATTGGATTTATTAGAACAAGTGATAACAATAATTAATATTTGAAAGGAGGAAATGATGATAAGACTCTTATTGCTGAAATTTTTGTTGATGATATTATATTTGGAGGAAATGATAACCTATGCACATAATTTTATAATGAAATGAGGAAAGAATTTGAAATGTCAATGTTTGGAGAGATCAATTTTTTCCTTGGCTTGTAAATTTTACAATAGGCTGAAGGAATCTACATTACTCAATCCAAATACATCAAGGAAGTATTGAAGACACTCAAAATGGAAGAATCAAAATCAGTTAGAACACATATGGTGACATGATGCAAATTAACAAAATAAGATAATACCCCTGAGGTAAATCAGACATTCCATAGATCTATGATTGGAAAGTTGATGTATGTTGTACACAATAGACCAGACATTGCACACGCAGTTGGAATTGTAGAAATTTTTTTTGCTAATCCCATAAAATAACATATGGTTGTTGTAAAGATAATTTTTAGATACTTGAAAAACACTGAAGATTATGGATTATGGTACAAAAGAGAAGGCAAATTCAAATTGAAATTTTACACAGACACTGATTGGGCTGGGAACATTAATGATAGAAAGAGAACTACTAGTGGAGAATTCTTTATAAGAGAAAGATTAGTTACTTGGATAAGTGAAAAGCAAGGATGCATATCTCAATCAACTGCAAAAGTAGAATATGTTGTTGCTGCAAACTGTTTTCAAACATTTCATGGATAAAACAACTTTTGAAAGGCATAAACGAAGAGATCACTGACCTAGTGGTAATTTATTGTGATAATACAAGTGCAATAAATATTTCAAAGAACCCTGTGATGCATGCAAATACAAAGCATATAACTATCAAATATCACTAGTTGAGGGAACAAGTACAAGAGAAATAAGTTATACTGGAATATGTATAATCTAAAGAACAACTTGCAAACATATTGACTAAACTCTTACCAAAGGATACATTTGAGTACTTGAGGAGTAGACTAGGGGTTCATCCCTTGTCTATCGACCACTAATATGACTAGGAGGTTGCATCAACCTGCATGTAATCAGAATATCAATCATGTTGATGCAAAGCTGAACTAGACTTAAAATGGCATATCAGTGCATTGCAAGGTACCTATTCTACTGCAACAAAAAAAAGGGATATTTATTTTTGGCTAATGAAGAGCTGTGTATTTTTATTTTTGGCATTGTTGTCAAAGAGAGAGAGAGAGATTCAATGAAATATCTATCCACTACAAGGGAGAAAAGGAGAAAAGAGAAAGGGAGAGAAAATAATATATCTATCTACATAAAGAGATAAGATTCCAGAACAGAAAATTCAAATATAAAGAAAGAGTCTTCATGGTGATTTTTTAATGCTAAAACATTTTATATACACAATCTAATGAGATCTACAACATTTTGTAGTTGTAGAACAGAAGTTTGGTATTCTATGGCACTGTCATATTGCATATTTCATATTGTATTTCCATCAATACCAAAGGGAGATATTGATGAAGTATGACTAATTGTATGTTTAAAGTCATTTTTTTGATGGTCAATTGAGTTACGTGATGATAGACATTAATCAGTTAATGTATTGTCATTGATGTCAAATTATTTGAGTATCATTATGGTAATAAACATCTATTATGGATTAAAGATCTGGAAAAAACAAATTTTATGTCGTCGATAATTGAAGAGTTTTGTATACATTGAGTAACAGTGAACACTGAATAAATACAGTGTATATTGAGCACAATGCTAACCGAGCTAGAGATCACCGACACATCACGGTATTGACTGAACAAATAAATCAGACTGAGGCTGACTAAAATGATGAGATGGAAAATTGATGATTCTGAGGTATATGATAAGGTTTGTTATGATGATAAAATGGCTATTCAAATTCAAGGAGGATTGGATGAAGATGATTGAAACATGTTTTTGACACAACTGATGAGGAAGGTTTAAGCGGAAAAACCAACGATGGAGATTAAGAGGCAAAATCTAAAGGATGGAAATTAAATGAGCTATGATGTCTATATAATAGACAAGAGATTCATTATGAATCATGATTCTATGATGTGCACACATGAAATTTTAATGCATCACTGCTCAAACTAGTTAAAGATAGAACTGAACATTTCTGCAGACAACACCAAGTGACAGAGGAAAGAGCATTAACCGAGAAGAATAGAGTATGAAGAATCGGATGAACTAAAGTGAACAAATTGATCAGAAGTATTATGTACTTAGCATAGATCTAAAAATCTACAAACAGATTTGTATTTTAATTCGATCATTATTGTATCAATTTAACCATTGTTACAGATAAATCTCTTAACTGAGTAGGACGTGAAAGTCTTTATTATGACATTCAAATGAATGCAAGTGTTTTCTTGTTGACCCCATAGTGAATGATTCATTGAACAATGTGCATTGTAACCTTTAATAGGGTTGGCTCTTAACCGAGCTCACTTCAAAAGTGTGAAATATTTTGGGTTACCAGTCCTAGTTGGTTTTTTCCTTATTAGATTTTCCACGTTAAAAATCTTTGTTAATGTGTATGATTGTTGTGGATTTATATTTTTCTTTACACATTACTTTATCTACATTGATCAGTAATTACAATATTGAGTTACTACTCCTCGGTAGATGACTAGACAACTTAAGATACAGTTTTAAAGATAAGTTTGAGATCATAGTTATATTTCACCGAGTTGATTTGTATGTTTGAAATTTTTGTTATATACATCTGGGAGATGTGGGACTGTAGGATAATTGAGAAATAACTAATTCACCCCTCCTCTCAATTATCTAACACCCTCGATATATGAAAACAACCTAGAAAATTTTCATTTTACACTTGTAATAAAAAAAATTCTACTACATATTTTGTACGATACACCTATGTTAACTATAAAAAATTGTTTTTCTTTGCAGCTCGAGAAAGAACATGTACCAAGTATGATTCCTTGGAAAAATGGAATACTACTCATCCATAGAATTACACCATTAAATTATAAGCAAGTCATCCAATTTTTTTAAGGATATGATTAAATCACAAGGCTCAAAAATTGATTCCTAAAGTCTATAAGAATTTTTTGTGAGTATTTGATATATTTCCAATGAGAGGTTTATCCTCCTCCTGTGTTGTGTAGGATCAATCCAATAATACTATTATACCTAGAGAGGGTATATCAAGGTCATAATTAGTATCATGCTTAAGTGGTCAACAAGTAAATGATGAAGTATTCATCTATGTGAATGAATTATCAAGTTAAACATCATGATCGACATATACATCATAAGTGAAAAAATCAAACACTTCACATTATCATAAGAGAAAATTAAAAAGTTAAGGTCAATTTTCTTCTTCATTTCTTTATTTTGACAATCTAGAATGAATGCCCAAGCCTTACTATCAAATAATCTAAATAATAGGACATTAGGTTTAATATGTAACAAAGTCTCCTAAAAGGCTTTATCCTTGACAACCTTGTAGGGTAGATAGTTATAAATATAGTTAGTACACTTGACATATTCATTATGAATGGTTGGATCTATGTACATAAACAATATCATACAATAATCACGTTGTCGAGGCAAGAGCTTCCTACATTTCTATTATAATGGCTATCTCCAATGGCTATAGGAAATTTTGGATAGAAAGTGACTCTTTAAATGTTGTGTGTAGCCTTAAAGGGATATAAAAACAAAGTTTCACTATTAATAATTTTTTTGTTGATAGCTTAAAATTACTTAAGGGTTTCAATGCATTCATTTTCTTCCATGTGTTTTTACAAATTATGGGTACATTAAGTCAATATGTGTCATTGGGGGATTAATGCAAATCTACCATTGAAGATAAAAAAAACTTATAAATGATGACATTTAAATGTGTTGAAGGGAGACCTTTTTGCTAAATGATGATGTTTTTTTAGGTGTTTTGTTGGATTTTTTTTAATTCAAATCGTTTGGAGAATATTACGCAATGTAAATAAAAGAAATCCTTGTGGTAAATTTTTTAGATCACCATCATAGTCATTCTCCTATCCAAACACTCTTAGGGAATTGTTTTCATTGTCATTCCCCGAGTTCTTTGCAATAGGTTTGTTTTTTATCTCTACTTTACAATGGGAGGTGATGCAAATAGGGTCGAGCCAACTTCCTATGAAAAATTAATTAATGACCTTATCATTTTGGGATAGATTTCCACAGGGGCTATTACCCCGTAGTTAGCAAAATTACATGGGTACGATGCAATAGTTACTAAAGCCTTTTTTGATGGATGGAAAAATGGGTTACTTTGTGTCTACAAAATTGAAATCCCTATCATTAAAAAGCTCATATCCAAAGCCTCTAGTATGATAAATTAAGGCAAAATGAATTATAGAGACTGGGTTGCCTCACCTGAAGCTATACCCATCTTCTCCAAGGGTGATGAACGTGAGAAGGACAAGTGAACTACTAATAAAGGTTGTGACCGAGGATATATTAGGCCCATTCAAATCAATGTGGTTGAGGTTGTTATGAGGCACATAGCTTTGAAAGGATGATTTACTTGTTTTTTTAGTTACCATTTTAGTCTTTTGAACCACATTAAACATAATAGACTGGTTTTGATTCCATGTCATTTTCTTTCCTCTCTTTGGGTTGGTATCAATGATCATAGGAAGAATGAAAATTTTATATTCCTTCATGAAGGACTTAATTTTATTTATGATCCAACATGTTAAGGCTTTGTCCATTGCCTCGAAAACTTAACACTACTAAAGGAAGATTAATTTTGGAAAAAAAGTGTGTTCTATTAGGTAGGATAAATCTACTAATTTAAAGGATGACTTGTTAGATGATGAAGTATATTATCATAGGGGTAATAAGAAAAAACTAGAGAAAAACCGCTTTTGGCCAATCAAGAGAGGCTAAGAGGTTATGATATAAATAAGGATGATCCTAACTACATTCCTCTGATGAAATATGCCCTAGTCTCTTCTACCCCTACCCCACCCAATATGACAAAGCTAGGGAGAGGGAATTCTCCAAAACTAGAAAGGGAAAAAAGATTAATCAAGTTAACAAAGAGAAGAAACCGTCCTAGGCCAAGATTGGGCACTAAAGTGAGAATTTTGACGCCATTATCCTGGAAATAAATGATAACCTGATTTGTCAAGAAGGACTAATGAAAGAAGCAGATGTTGGCTACCAAGTCTATTTTCCTGATTTGGAAGTGGGGCCTATTGAGTAGAACTTCCACACAGAAATATGTATTGAAATGAGAAAAGTAACCCCTATGGATCCTGAGAAAGGGTCCTCTGCTATAAGAATGGGCGATACACTATCTATCTCAAAGTATGTATTGGAGGGAGAATCTAAAGTCTTAAATTGGTTGATATCTAAGGTTAACTCTTTTAGCACGGTTTTTAATGGTCTCAATGCCAAGATCGCTAACCAATTGTAGATTGTTAACCAGGGTTTTGGTATAGATAGCTCTAAAGAGATGCTTTCCTTAATTAAAGTTTTTGTTTATGATGTTAAGAGTATGACGATGGACCATGGAGAAAATATTAGGCTTTTGGAAGAAACCATTGGCAAGGTCCATGACAAACTTAGAGCAGTAGTGGCTCCTAGTAGAATAACAACTGAGAATAGATTTAATGCCATTAGCAAGTTAAATGAAAGAGGCCAAGATCTAAATAACAATGATATGACAAAGGAAAAATTAGTGGCATCTAATCTAGGTATGGTGGAACATGATAAAAGTGAAGGCTCAAATCCAATACAAGGACCCTCTGCAAGAACTTGCAGCCAAGACAAAAGAAAGAGGGGGTAGTCCCACATTGTTTATGAACATTTAGAAATTAATGACGATGTTATCAGAGAAAATTTTGATTCTACTAAGGTTTTGAAATATCTTTTGCATGTTTGTGGCTTTGTGACCTTATTTTCCTTGTTCTCTATTTGCTCATGTACTGTGTTTAGTTGTAGTATTTTCTAGCTGCTGGTTTTCTATTGTTGTTGGTTTTGTTTCTTTTGTTCTTAGTTGTCACTTTTTACGAAAGGGTTTTGGGGTCCCTTCAAAACAAGTTTACTCTAATAGAAACCTAAATTATATAATTGACCATCTCAAATGAAGTTGTGCTCTTTCTATTAGCCATATCAATCTACTAACAAATGTAATGAACAATATGTTTATCCTAAATGCCATGTTCCCTACAAAAATCCTTAAGATATTGATTCATGCACTCCCCCTAGTAATTGTGTATAAAAAGACTTGATTACTTCTGCTTTTAAAGTCCTAAAAATGACAAGAACCTCACTCTTGTACATTACAAGGGATAATCACTTGCATAAAAATAATTTATGAAGAAAAGTAAGCACATATTTGACACCTAAAAGGATAATAGAAAATGACATAATATCACTATAGACCAAATCTAAAGTGATCCTAATGACCAATATTTTCTAAGAACGCGTACCTGAAAAACAGTCATGTAGAACAAATCCTAGGAAGAAAAACCATCAAATCTTATCATTTGAACTACTCAAAATACCTATAGTTGAAATGCGATGTTTTTCAATCAGAGATTGCTCAATGAAATAGTAGGATAATTAGTTATTGCCGGGAAGGGAGGCAAGGCTTTGATTCTTTCCACTTAATGACCAATTCTTTTGGCAGGAATCTCTGTTTGATTCAGGAGGAGTTATAGGATATTAATAATGCACTAATGCTGGGCCATCCTGCTAAATGTCAAATAATATAAATTATTATCAAAACATAATAATATGTAAGCTTGCTTAATAATGAACCCAGTTGCTCTAATTATCAATATTCTATTTATCGGGGTACCGTTACCTACTTCTAATAAATTTAATTCACTTCAAAATCGTAATTAATTGAGTATGAAATAGACAAGCCAAATTAAAAGGATAGTTTAAGATAATAATAGGGATTTGGTTCAATAAATCAAATTGACCATGTGAAAAATGGCTACTTTTTTGCAAGTCTCATCTTGTTCTCCGTGTCGGAGATTAAACACGTTGATTCGTTTTTCTGTTTTATTTCCTTACTTCGAAGCTGGTACATTGACCCAATGGTTTAGAGCATCGTATGATGGATCTATCCTCCCATACTAAACTTACTCGCTACTAATGAAAGCTAGCTAATCCATTGGATATAATTGATGACTATTTGGCATTTTTAATTCACATTACATTTCTGATATTATTCTATCTGCATCCATGATTGACTTAGTCCAAGCATGCGGGGTTGTAAGAGGTTATCTTACAACCAAGAAAACATCTCTCTCTCTCTCTTATTATTTTGTGTATTACCTATCATAAATATGATGTTTTCCACAAAATAGATATAAAAGTAAAAGGTCATAGTGAATTTGATAATGCTTGCTATCAACTCGTGACCATTAAAAATGATGCTCATAAGAAACTCTATCCTAATATCAACACTGATCTAGACATGTAGAGAGAGTAAGTACATCAACCATGATATGAGTTGATGACATCGTGTAAGTAGAAAGGGTTAATTTAGCATTGTCACTACATACATGGTTGCATGTCTCTATAACTCACTAATATCCATGCCGATGTTAAGTACATAATGAACATATTTCTTGGATAAGTACATCACTTAATATTTGAGGTAGTTTTTATCATCCTATATTGATCAATTATCTTTAAGTGTGGGCCATAGTGCTCAACACATCAGCGCTAATTATTTTAGATCATGTAAGGATTGATGCAATCTACAAATTTCACATCAAAGAAAACAGTGATGATATTGAATATAAAAGTTCATTAAATATTAGATATGATATTGGAAATCTAAGTATCACAAACCTTGATGTAGATACACATTGATGAAAAGAGGTCATCTTTTATTATCTTGAATCCATATACCAAGGGGATATTATTCAAAGGACTAATTGATTTCCATCTAATGCAAGTTTGGCCTCAAAATGAAGCACACTAATATCAAGAAATGATCAAAACTAGAAATGACATAAAACATTAATGATATTTCTCAATCCCTCACCAATAGAGTTAGGTTAGAATCTCATCGTTGTCCCAAGCGCAATATATGTATTAGCATCCAAATAAAATTGAAGTGCCATTTAGTTCTCCCACCAAAAAATTCTTCCATATTCTCCATCCCAAGGTCTCTTAGCTACCTAAACTATAATTTATTGTGCTAGTAAAATAGAAGAAATAATATAGAAGGAAAACCATGGAATGGATACAATAAAATGCAGAAATAGACAATCACTTCCAAATACCCTTTCTGAATAAAAAGCATAACTTAGATAGTTTCATATATTACTATGTCATTCCCTTGCATAACAAAAAAATTATATGGAAATCCAACCGATTTTCCTTATTTACAAAGCTACAACTCTAATGCTTCCATATAAGATCATGAATATCTCAAATTAGGCCTCACTAATTGAACATTATCGAGTTATCATCTCCTTATTAGTTCATATTATGGACATAAAGGTTAGGTTGATTACTTATCAATAGATAATATTTTTATTTACAAAGAAATTTATACTATTCTTTTTGCTTAGTTGTAGACATCATGCCTTAGAGGAAGTACATATGACTTTATTAATTGTACAACCTACCTATATATTTTCATCTGCAATAGATAGAGCTCAGATCATACTAAAGATGATAAAAATGTCATGCGAAGGATTTTCCAATCAATATAAAAATATTTTAATTTTAAGCTAAATCTAGACCCAAGTAGTAATTAGAATCTTCTACTAAATTATTTTTTGACTTTGTACAACTCTTGAAACTGAAGGTTTACAATTTTGTTTTTAAAATTTTAAATACATTGCTTTTCACTTCAACTACAATTATCATAACTTCATATATTTGATGTATCTACATAATCTATAAGAATGAACAATGATATATGCTACTTTTTGATCTTGCAGTAATCCATAGAAAATAAGTGAAAAGAAATTGATTAAAACATGCTTGATGAGCCATTGATAACAATTATCTATTCATTATGTAGAAATTGAAATGCTACGTATGTAAATTGCATGTAGTAGCTTGTAAACCCATCTTAAACTTCAATTTATAAAAATTATTGCTCAATATATATTGTGGTTGAGTGTAGTGTAAAAAGTTGGTTTGAAGTGTAATCACTCATACCTTCTTCTTTATGTTATTTTTTTTAATTGATAAGGGGTTGAAGCTGGATATTAATAATAAATAAATATAAGTGTACAAAGTTACTAGCACATGGGAGCATACCAGCGGGAAAGAACTAGTAATAAAACCCTCGGTTGTAGCTCTTGATGTTCTTATAGCTCATTAAATTAAAAAGCATGACTGCCAATAACCGTAACCAGATACAATATAAGATTATATCCAACAAAACTCGTCTACAATACTATCTTGGAGTTCTGTTTTCTAAGAAAACACCTATTTCAGTAGTAAAATTTTTCCTTGAACTTTTAAGAATGTAAAGCTAAGTAGCCTCCTTACCAAATTCATTCTTCACGTCTCCTTGCTACTTGCTAATAAAAACAATAGTGTTAATACACTTTTATTTCTTGCCTCCACCTACTACTAATTTCCACATGCATCCCTCCAGTTGACTACACCTACAACATGGATGATTCCAAAGACCATTACATAAACATTATTGAGATGAAAATAAAAGAGAGTACATCAGAAAAATGATCAAATAGGATCTAGGAAGCTTTCTAGCCACTCTTAAAATTTAAGATTAAATTAGATTAAGGACACAAATAAATTCTTCAAGTTATGGAAAGAAAAAATTTAAGAAAAAAATAAATCTTGATGAGGATGAGGTACCTCCCATCCACATAAAATGCATATAGAAGAACTTAAGAAGAGACCCGTATCCAACATCATTCAATTTAATATTTTACATATACATGAAAACACTAGAAAGCTAATACAAAACAATGTTGAAAGACTAGTTCTCATTAGAAAACATAAAAGAGGATGTTCATTGTGGAACAAAGTGTCAAATTTAAGCCACAATGAACGAACACTAGTAGCCAGAGGTGCTTGAAGTACTTGAAATGCCATCACTTGAGGCTCTTGTGCTTCATTTTGTAAAATTATCAGTCTGTATAATCGTTAAAAGTGATGAAATTCCATGTACACAAATCAAACTTATTTTTATTTATTTCTTAAAAATCAAAAGAGTAAACATCTTAGTGATCTTAACCATGATATAGAGGAATGAACGACAGTCATAAGAATGAATAATAAGTAGATTATTTTAGGAGACACTGACCCTTTCTATCAAATCCTTACCTTATATGTCCTAGTCATTAGGAGATAATGTAGACTCTCTTTGACTTTAACTACTTAATAGACTTATTTGACACCTAATTAATGTACATTATTGAAGTTAAACTAAAGATATAATAATTATGTGATTGGAATATTTTTGACATTTATACGATCATATCAAAAATATGAGAATAAATTAATTTGGGATTGTGATTAGATTTAAATGAATTGTCAAATGTGGAATGAATCGATATTGTTTGATGAATAATCGATTTGAGATTATGATTTAAGAGATAACACTACTAATGAAAAATTGAGTGTTGCAAGTGGCTAGGAGGAGTTAACACAAGAATCTGGCCCAAGTAGAGATGATTAACATTTTGGCATTGATTGGTTTAATGGATGTGTATTCTTTTTGTTTAAAAAAAGGTGTACTCTTTCAATGCATAATACTTGCCATGATGGATAGGAGAATTCAATTAAAATTTTACGTAAATGTACATATGTGTGCATGTGATTAATTAGGATTGTTTTCTATGTTTTCATACTAGTATAGCATTGATATTAAATAATTAAGAATATGCTCATGATTGAACCTATTACATTATTCATCGTATTGTTGAGAAAAATATTTGTGTCACTTATGTAAGGGAGCAAAGGTGTGCGGAAATGCTTCCTACACTAATCTTGAGAGGACGATTATACAAATTTTAACTTAAAGAATTACAATGATTCAAAGAAACACATTCAAGAGTATAAATGAAATAACCATAAACACATAACACCGTGATTCTCATGGGGAAAACCCTTATGGGAGAAAAAACCCCACCCTCTAAAACCTGCATAATGTATTATCAAATCAAAGAAGATTACAATACACTTGCAATGCAAGTTCTTACAAGAGCATCACGTCAACTCAAGTTTGGAGAGACACCACTAGAATCCTTCTAGCACCCAGCCTTGCAAACAAAACTCCATAATCCTAAACTCCTCCCCAAGCCCTCCTTATATAGTGATTTTACAACCTAGAAACCACTTGTGGTTTTACAAAACCATGGGCTTAACCACCATGCCACATGTTGCTCATTTTTGACATTTACATTTCCAAAATGGAAAAACAACCAGGTTAAAATAGTAATCCCGTCCATAATTTTTTCCTCTAGTTTAGACCCCCATAAGAGACATAAAACAATCTAATTATGCTCTAAAAATGGCCCTCCTATATTCTACTATGGACAAGGTACCCTTTGACAACTCATGTACCTTTTTCCAATGCATATAAACATGTGGAAAACTACCACAAAAAAATTCTGTAATTTTCCTGGAAAAAGCTTTCACGGTTGAGACATATTTCTCAACAATCTCCCACTTGTCGAACACCTTGCAAGAGTTAGGGGATCCAAAATATCATGGAATTAATTACTAGGGGCTGAGAGGCCCATAGACTCTGAACACCATTTGAACTTCTTTGTGCTCACAGGATTAGTTAATGCATCAACAACATTCACCAAAGTTTCTACCTTCTCTAGCTTCACCTTGCCATCCTCAACCATATCTCTCACAAAATGATATTGTACATCAATGTGCTTGGTTCTGGCATGAAAATTCAGGTTCTTCGCTAGGATGATTGCACTTTGACTATCACCATAAATTGTCACTGCACCTTGTTTGAACTCTATATCTAAACACAATCTCTTAAGCCAAATGGCTTCCTTGCAGGCATGAGTACATGCCATATACTCTTCCTCAGTAGTGGACAAAGTGACCACAGCCTGTCACTTTCTCATCCAACTGATTACGCCACTAAATAGTGTAAACACATATGCACTAGTGGATATTTTTCTATCAACATCACCGGCCCAGTATGAATCCACATAGCCACTAATATCCAAGGAATGCCCGTGACCTATTCCATAAAAATATATAGAGTACTCTGAGGTACCCCGCAAGTATCTGAAAACTCTTTTAACTACATCCTAATGTGCTCTTCCTGGATTAGACATGTAACGGGAAAGTACTCCCACTGCTTGGGCAATGTCTGGTCTTATACAAACCATAGCATACATCAAACTTCCAACAACACTCTGGTATGGTACTTGACTCATCTCTTCCATCTCCAATGGGGATGTAGTACTTGAAAGCTTTGTTCCTATTGTAACAGGAACACTCAAAGGTCTAGAATATTGCATATTGAATATTCTTAGAATAGTACCAACATACTTACTCTGGCCTAGCCAAAGCTTTCTATTTTGTCTATCTCTTACAATCTCCATTCCCAGAATGTACCTTGCTGCACCAAGATCTTTCATTTCAAACTTCACTGAGAGTTGAGATTTTAATTCTGCAATCAAACCTTTTCCTTTACCAATAAATAACATGTCATCAACATACAAGGCAATAACCAGGATACGATCACCATCAGATTTGAAATATATACAATGATCAGACTTAGATCACACAAATCCCAAACTCAACACATATGTATCAAACTTCTAGTACCACATCCTAAGACTTTTTTTTAAACCATACAAAGATTTCTTCAACTTACATACCAAATTACTTTTACCTTTCACCACATAGTGCTCTAGTTGTTTCATATAAATTTCCTCCTCCAAATCTTCATGAAGGTTGTTTTCACATCCATTTTCTCAATCTCTAGATCATAAGCTGTTGTAATAGAAAGCAAAAATTGAATGGATGTCATTTTAGCTACATGAGAAAAAATCTCACCATAATCTACCCCCTCAACCTGGGAGTAACCTTTAGTAACCAAACACACTTTGTACTTTTCAATGCTTCCATCTGAACCCATCTTCTTTTAGAACACCCATTTATAACCAACAGCTTTATGTCCTTCAGGAAATG
Organism: Thuja plicata; assembly: GCA_018584345.1. Taxonomy (NCBI): domain Eukaryota; kingdom Viridiplantae; phylum Streptophyta; class Pinopsida; order Cupressales; family Cupressaceae; genus Thuja; species Thuja plicata. The sequence goes on from MU227515.1 coordinate 487,888, forward strand.
GTACAAGGTCCCATCTATCATTCCTCTTAAGAGCTGCCATCTCTTCATCCATGGCTATTTTCCAGGACTCTGAATCATTCATACCAAGAGCCTCTTCTACAGATCTTGGTTCATCAATGTTAGCATTCAAAGAAAATATACACCTCTAATCATTATGAGAATATCCATACCTATCAGGTGCTTTTCTTTGTGTAGTAGTCCTTCTAGAAAACTTAGGTTCTGCTTCAGGTTCCTCTTCTCCCTCTGATGATTCAGAACTCGTAGAGCTCTCTTCGATATCTTGTCTTTATAAGGGCCTCGATTCAAATTTCTCTAGTGTAGCAGGCAGTTGAATCACATCTTTCCTTTCCTCCATTTGTTCTGGCTGCACTGAAACAAAAGATGGCTTAGTTTCTCTAAAATACCTTTTGTGCAACAGGATCCCAAAGCTTGTATCCTTTCAAACCATAACTGTATCCGATAAAAATACATTTAACAGCTTTGTTATCCAATTTTGTTTGCTTCTCCTTTGGCACATGAGCATATGCCTCACAACCAAAAAATCTCATATTTCTAAGTGAAGGCTTGTGGCCCAACCACACTTCCATTGGTATTTTGTCAACAAGAGCTGATGTAGGACACCTATTTATCAGGTAGCAGGCAGTGGCTACAACTTTAGCCCAGAACTTTTGTTCTTGTCTAGCACCACTCAACATACTCCTAGCCTTCTCCATCAAGGTCCTATTCATTCTTTCTGCAACTGCATTCTGCTGTGGAGAATATGGAGTTGTCTTCTGTCTTTTAATACCACAATCTTTATAAAATGTATCAAAATCATTAGAGCAGTATTCACCGCCATTATCAATTCTCAAAAATTTTATTTTCTTTCCAGTCTGCAACTCTACCATTGCTTTAAATTCTTTGAAATGACTAAAAACTTCAGCTTTACTCCTAAGAAAACAAATCCATGTTCTTCTATTGAAATCATCAATGAAAGAAACATAATAAACTGATTTACCAACAGAAGGACCATCAACTGGACCAAATACATCTCAATGGATCAGATCTAATATACATGAAGACTTATGCTCAAACTGGAGTAAAACTGAATGCGGTTTTGTTCAGATCCAATAGACATGAAGACTTATGCTCGAACTGGAGTAAAACTGAATGCGGTTTTGTTTTCCATAAATAAAATGCTCACAAAAATCAAATTCAAGATTGCAATCGTTCAACCCATCAACAAGGTTCTTATTTTTCAAGGTCCGTAGACCCTTCTCACCTATGTGGCCAAGTCTTTGGTGCCATAACATTGTCTTCTTTGTAGGCAACTTTGATTCAGTGGATAGAGCACCCTTGGGTACCCAAAAACTATGACCATCTGTTGAAAGAAAAACCCTCTCCTTTTCCAACAAAGTAGTCTTTTTCATAATATTTTTAGAAGTACTATTGCACTCAACCGTACATGCATCAAGCTAGTATAGTGTACCCAATTTTCTTCCTCTTTCTATTACCATTTCACCTCTTACCATTTTCACACCTGCTTCAAAGAACTATACATGCACACCCGCATCTATTAGTTTACTAATAGATAACAAATTTCTTGCTAGTCCTAGGATATGCAAGACACCATCAAATATTCTAATTCTACCATCAAAAAATTTCACATGAATACTTCCACGACCAACAATATCAAGAATAGAGTTATGACCCAAATACACCTTACCACCATCAAAATTTTCATACTTACTAAACCAGTTTCTATTAGGAGTCATGTGGAAAGATGCACCTGAATCTATCAACCATGCATTATCACCTGCATGAGTGGCCAAGGCTGCAATAAAAGTGTCTACATCTTTATTCTCAAACTCTGAATCAGAATCTTGCTTCTTTTTCTTCTTCTTCTTTTCCTCTTTGCAATCTTTTCAAAAGTGTCTAGATTTACCACAATTCCAACATATCACCTTGGACTTACCAGTGGATTTTGATCTCCCCTTATTCTTGGACTTAGAACAGCCATGCTGCTATTCATTCTTGCCTCTTTCCTTTGCTCTTCCTTAAACACTCAAAGCCTCTTTAGTGTTCAGAGAGACCTTCCTTCTCATCTCCTCAGAAAGTAGAGAACCAACAACATCCTCCATCTTCAAGAAAAAAAAAGTGCTCCCTATGGCCATGACAAGGTTGTCCCATAAATTTGGCAACGAACATAGGATTTGGCACCTTTCTTCTTCATCCATCGCCACCCCAACTAAGGTCAACTGAGTCACCAACATATTGAAACTTTCCAAATGCTCAGGAATTCGTCCACCTTCTTCCATTCTCAAGGAATACAATTTCTTCCTCAAGAAAATCTTGTTAACAAGTGATTTTGCTTGATAGATCTCACTTAGCTTCTTCCAAAGCTTCTTCGCGGTAGACTCTTCATACACATTAATCAAAATTGAGTGTGCAAGACACAATCTTATGAGACCTTTAGCTTTTCTATCCATGACATTATATTGTGTAGCTAATGTCGGATCTGTAGGCCTTAGCTTATTCTCATCCACCACATCCCATAGATCCCGATCAATCAACAGATCTTCCATCTTCAGCTTCCACATCTCAAAGTTTGTGCCAGAAAATTTCTCTACATGAATTCTCCCCGACATGCTTTCCATCTTTGCAATACTACAATACAAAAATGAAATACTCTACACAAGCTCCCACTCAAACCTTGATTAGCTCAAAAAACCTTGTACCCAACAAACAGAACCAAAAACTAGCCAAGCTCTGATACCACTTGTAAGGAAGCAAAGGTGTGCAAAAATGTTTCCTATGCTAATCTTGAGAGGATGATTATACAAATTTCAACTTAAAGAATTACAATGATTCAAAGAAACACATTCAAGTGTATAAATGAAATAACCATAAACTCATAACACCATGATTATCGTGGGGAAAACCCTTACAGGAGAAAAAACCCCACCCTCTAAAACCTGCATAATGTATTATCAAATCAAAGAAGATTACAATACACTTGCAATGCAAGTCCTTACAAGAGTATCACCTCAACTCAAGCTTGGAGAGACACCACTAGCATCCTTCTAGCACCCAGCCTTGCAAACAAAACTCCATAATCCCAAACTCCTCCCGAAGCCCTCCTTATATAGTGATTTTACAACCTAGAAACCACTTGTGGTTTTACAAAACCATGGGCTTAACCACCATGCCACATGTTGCCCATTTTTGACATTTACATTTCCAAGATGAAAAAATAACCAGGTTAAAATAGTAATCCCGTCCATAATTTTGTCCTCTAGTTTAGACCCCCATAAGAGACATAAAACAAACTAACTATGCTCTAAAAATGGCCCTCCTATATTCTACTATGGACAAGGCACCTTTTGACAACTCATACACCTTTTCCCAATGCATAAACATGTGGAAAACTACCACAAACAAATTCTGTAATTTTCCTGGAAAAAGCTTGCAAGATTGAAACATATTTCTCAACAATTTAAAAGAGTTTATAGAAAAATAATATAATTTTCATTTCCTATTTCAAAATACAAAATAATTAAATATGTGTATTCATATATAATATTTTGATTATATTAAAAAAATAATAGATCAAATATATTTAAAAAATTATAAATTATTTTAATATGATTATTTTTTAAATAAAAAAAAAGATATAAGTAAATAAATAAATTGATAAAATAAAAAACAATATCATACCTTTCTTGTTTTCTATTTTCTTCACACCATCCTTATTTCATCCTCATAGCTCACATCGGTTTTATTTATTCTTTCACACCACTAACATTTGGAATATTCCTTCTTGGAATATTCCTTCATGTCAATTATGTGAGCTAGAAGAAAGGAGACTATGAACTTATATAATGATAATACCTCCTCTTAGAGAGGACACAATGGGGGATTTGAAAAAAGTTCATAAGTTTTAGGAGATTTATTAGTTTTGGCTTGTTAATTTTAAGGAAGATAAAAATGTGGGGAATAATAGGTAGGAAAAAAAATAGGGGGAAGGTAAAATAGATTAGATGGAAAGAAAAATAGGGAAGGTAATTTGGTAAAGAGGAGTATCAAAGAAGAAAATTAAGGAGAATTATTAATTAGAAAATCATCAACCATATGGAAGGATAGACAATTTGTTTTTGGGTACAAATGGGTGAATAAGAATGTTGAGATTGAAAAATGGGCTATCCAGAAGATTTGGTGATAGTAAGAAGTTGAGTTTCTACATCTATCAAACAATTTTGGAAAATATTTTTCAATGCGTAGTTATTTGGAGTTAACGAAGAAGTTAATTTTAGAGTTAAAATATTCTACATGCATTTTCCTTTAGTTTTTGATAAAAGATTTGGAATTATATAAAATTAGTTAAACAAAGGTTTTACATGTATAATTACTTTTATATACATGTATTTGGTAAAAGGTCAAAGAAATAATTATTTTCATAAATTTAATAAGGAAAGAATTGTTATAAGTTTGACACATTCTCTTGATAAAATAGTTATTGAGTGATATCAAAAAATAAACATTGTTAATAAAAGGGGTTCAATGGTATCATATATTTATTTTGTATGCATGTTGACTACATAAAAATGGATAAATAAATATTATTATCACATTCTTGCTTAAGTTTGATTTATTACCAATTGTTGAAGTAACAAAGTGAACTATAAATGTTTACAAAATTTCAAGTAGAGAGTGATATCAAAAAATAAACATTGCTAATAAAAGGAGTTCAATGGCATCATATATTTATTTTGTATGCATGTTGACTACGTAAAAATGAATAAATAAATATTATTATCACATTCTTGCTTAAGTTTGATTTATTACCAATAGTTGAAATAACAAAGTGAGCTATAAATGTTTACAAAATTTCAAGTAGAGACCCCTTAATGATAGGGAAAGGTTTATTTTTAAAAATTTACCTATTTTGTTGAAAATATTCCTCAATGATAGGGAAATACTCATTTTATTAGCAACCTCATAATAATAATAATTTTAATAATAATAAAAACATAAAGTGAAGTAAAATTTTGGAAGTTATAAGTAATTTCCTTCAAACAAATAAAGAATTAAATTGATTAAAGGAAGTGGAATTTTCTCCAAACTTTCAAATTAATTGAAATTTTGAAATTTGTTTGTGTTGAATATCACATTTCTAAAAGTAAACAACTTCACCCAAATTATTTTATATAAAGAATTATAGTATCGCGTGAAGTAAATTCATTGCAACTGTTGGATGGGTAGAATTCCAGAGTAAATAATGATAGGCTATATTCTAAATTGGCTAAACACTCAAGTGGAAAATCCCAAAAGATAGTTGATAAATTTACATTGATTTCTAAAAAAATTATGTAGAAACTACTTGAATTTTTTATAAAAGAATTCATGGATTTGTGTTTGACTTATGCTTGTCTTCACATTGGAAGATAAGGCATATGCATGGGTGTAAGCATATTTGTTTATCTTATCATCAATAGATGTATAGGTAGATAATTTTGTATAACTATGAGTGCTTTTATAGACATATGGGTAGCATAGATTATGGAAATTGTATGTTTTTTCATGCTTTCATATAAATACTAGTGGTTTTAATGTGTATCTACTTATGATATTTCACATACTCTATGCTTTATTAGGAATTCTTGGAAGTTAACATTAGTAGAAGGAGAGGAGGTTTTTTTGTTTTTAATTGGAAAACGTGGGAAATATGGGTTATTTTTCTTTCTATTTTGTGTGTGCTTGTATTTCTATGGAGGGGTGTCGAATATAGAATATCAGAGAAAGATAGGTATTAGATTTCTTTTTATAATCATATCTTCTAGGTAACTATATATATTTTTTACATACATAATCCTATCTTTTAGGCATTAGATTTCTATATTTATTTTTATTAGATTGGATATTTGATACTATATATAATTTTTATACTTTTTCCCTACCACATCATTCCATCTAACATGTCGATTCCAATTTTCTACGTCCCTCATGTAGGATCGGATTCTCAACCTTTAATGTTGAGCTCGAGAGGGCCTAAGCACTCTGTGGTTTAGTAGAAAAAGTGCATGGACCCCATTCTCATCCTCAAGCATAACATATGGAGAGTAGCATGTGGCTAAAGGAGGAAGAATGATTATAGTATCACTTCATCTTGTGTTTGATGAATTTGACTTGTTGATCACCTATTGTATATATATTTGGACATTTTGAGATGTTGGTAGAAATTTATATATATTAACGACATATTATCTCTATTTAAAAATTAAATTTAAATAAATTATCTTGTATCTATCATTACTTACTTTTGACTAGGTTGTCTAGAGTAAACTTTAAAAATTTAGTCTATGTGGATTACTAGTCCTTACCCTTTCCTTAAAAGGAAGTAAATATTATTTTGAAGAGTTATAAAAACATTTTATCAAAATGTATTTGATATGGACAAAGAAAATATGCACTTATAATGCTATAAATTAGCAAGGATTGGTGAAGCTTGCATTTGTGAAACCGTCTATTAGTTGTGCTGAGATGGCTTTTGTTATCTCCCCCATTTCAAAATATTATTTGTTTATGATTGTTAAAACATAATTTATAGTGCCTGGTCTTCCTATACAGCACAATACTCTTCATATACAAAACCACTATATTTTTGGCAGGAGTTTGATTACAGATAGTTTTGGCCTACCACAGGTCGATTGCAATAACAAGGGATTTTTTTTGACCCAAGCTTACATTGTAGCTCCTCTCTCTCTCAAATAACAAGTAAAAAATAACATACACACACCTAAATATAAATTTAAATGTAAATATAAATCGAAAGATAAAAGAGGAGTAGAGAGGAAAAAGACAACCATGAAACTGGCCAAACAAAGAAAAATAAAATATGCAAAAAGAAAGGGGAAAAAAAACCAAAGCAAAATGCTAAAGAACAAAGACAAATTAAAAGCTATAAAGGGTCAGGTCAATTATGGATAAATACATGACCAAGAAAACAGAACCACAATGAAGGGGGAGAGAAGAAGAGAGAAATACAAGAAGGAGAAGGGAAAACATACAAAAGAATAGAAAGGAACAAGAGCACCCACATATGGAAAACAAGGATAGGTTGAATGAAAGAAAGAAAAAGAGAAATAGAAAGTAGAAGATGAAAAAGTAGCCACATAGATACCAACCAACAAAATATGGTAGGGGAAGAGAGGAAGAGGGAAATACTGCACACTGGAAAAGGAAGGACCTCGGCTAGGGGTGAAAGGAATCACAAATAAAAATACAAGGAAGATAAACCAGAAGAGAGGATGTTGGGGGTGGGTGAAAACAAAGTGTAAAGGAAGAATTGTCAATGTAGGAGATGGTGGAGGTTTCTAAGTGAAGATAAAATATAGTTACCAATAATTAGTTAAGCTCCACCCATCATCTCGATTGAGGCTGCCAAGTTATTATTGATTTCAATCGCATCCTTGAGAAACCATTGAAAGAAGTTGTACTTCTTAAACAAATTGTGATTTAAGAAAATATGGTTCTCAGTAGAAGAGGAATTCTCACCTAAAGAATATTTGAAAACATGCTCCTTGATATCAACAACATGCTCCTTAAGTTGGTGATGAAGGAGTGTCAAAAATCTACATATAGAAAAACTAAAATAAAATTAATTTTAACTCTCTCT
>MU227515.1:557821-572115 GCA_018584345.1 Thuja plicata
AATAATTAATTACAATATTTGGAAAATTATTTCGCCATAATTTATCAGTAAAATTTTTCAGCTTCGCCAATTATATTAATAATTTTCCTATTAAAATCATTTGTTTTCGCCATTTTTTTATAAAAATTGTATACAAAATTAAAAAATTTGCCACCAAATATCAATAATTTGAACCACAATTTGCCATCAATATTAAAAATTTTCCCTCAAAAAAAAGTGCGATTCGCCACAATTTTATACTTTTTGGGAGGGGGGGGTTTCTTAAAGTTATCCCTGATAGGCAGAGGATCCAGAAGGGATCAGGGACCCCCTCCTGAATAAACATTAACCCTCATCCTAAATTCTAGGGACATGTCTTCTGAGCTATGTACCTAACAGAACCATATTCATATGTTGGGTTAGGTGAGAACCCCCCCCTCTAAGAGTTCCTGATTTATGCTATAAACTTGAAATGATCCTTTGGTATAAGGTTTGGGATAGTTAGATCCTGTGCAGTGAAGAGTATTGCATACGTGTGCAAGATAAAGGAAACCGACATTGGCCCTTATATTGATTCAGTTACCAGAATTATAGTGATGTGTAGGTGTGGTACGTTGATTGGGTATGTTCTTGGAGGTTACTTAGTAGTGTTTCCCTCATAATCCTTGGTGGATACTCCCTCTTATGTGTTCAATTTTAGTTGCATTGTTCTGCGAATGATTTTTCTTGATTTATTTATTTTCTTGTTGGAACTCTCCACATGTTTTGTGGGCTAGAATCATTTGGGTATTCTTGTGATTAGAATTAGTCACCAACTTTTGTATCTATTTCTTTATGACAATTGTCACATTGGATTTATTGTTGAAACAAGATCACTTTGAAATTTATTGTTGGAATTAAATTATCCCAATTGGACTTTTACTTTTCAATCATGGTGACTATTTTGAATGTTTTCTTAAGCTTGTCAGTTCTATGTTTTCTCACTCTATCAGGTCCAATGTGGGCTATTGATAGTACGTATAAGAGTGACCATCCACAAAAAAATATAATATTTTTTGCTTGACAGGTAACATTAAATTTTTTGGTTAGGAAATATCTATTTGTGTACTCGTATTTGTTTCAGATATAGTCACCACACATTCATGTGCTACCTTTGGTTTGGTGTGTCAACTACTAGGAGTAAGCCTAGTCCTTGGGGGGAGGGTGTAGATCCTCCCTCATTTCCCTTTTATGATTGACATTCTTAGGGGCATGAATTGAGTTAATTATTGAATTTATGACCTTGCAGTACCCTTGTGAGATTGTACCTCAAGGTGATCAGTGTCTACTAGAGTTAGGTGAACTGCCTTAGACTTGTGATGTGTTGTGAAATCCTACTAAGATAGGACTATTTGGGATGAGTTGTTGATGTTGTTTTAATCTTGTGAAAGGCCTTTATGTGAATTCTATATGATACAATATGGATTTATACATTATTAGATAAGACTAGATTTGATCATTTAGACTCTAGATGCACATTATCTTAAGATGCTCATGATGAATAGTCTTATGATACAAAATATAGTTTTCCATATATGGTTATATTGATTTAATGAATATGTTCTAGATTATAAATGCTTATGTGATTTATTAGGAAATTGTGATTTGATTCAGTTATGATACAATGTGATTTCTATTGTGAAAAGTTAAATTTAAAATTAGGTAAACAATATATATATATATATATATATATATATATATATATATAGTTGTAGTTACTAAGGAATATTAAATGTTATGATTTTAATTAAATCTTTCACTAGTACATTTTATCTCTAACTAAACCTTGAGACTAGGACTAGATGTAAAACAAAATTTTAGGATGTTAATTTATTTTTGGTGCACAATAGAATAACTTGAACTATTTCATCAACTAATTGTTTTAAACTTTAATTTTTTTTTTTAAATGTGGGACATTATAATCTAAATAGTTAAATTCAATTATTGAGGAACTTTCTAATAATAATTAAAAGTGATTATTATATTAATAAGATATATGTTAGAAAATAGGGGTTAATGGGATTATTAAATCAATAATTTATGACTCAATATTAAACTTAGTTTATGGGAGAATTCTTGAGTATTTATTAAGTAAATTAATTTATTGAGACACTTTTAAAAGGGACTTTAATGATTAAATTAATGTATTTTAAATGAATATGACTAGGAACTTGTGGATTGAAATTAAATTAGGATTTTATAAAACATGAAAAAATGTATTTAAATGGCTCATAGTACTTATAGACGATTTTGTTTAAGTGATTAATGTTAGGAGTTTAATTAGTGACCTTTTGTAAAGAGTTTTAATTAAGGAATAATAAACAAGGATTTCAAATAAGTTTATTCTAATAATATATTTATGTTAAAAAAAAATAAAAGATTCAATGAAACATGAATTAAATAACATATTATATATTATTGATACTAGGATATAGTAATTACATAGTTGAATTACGGGATCCGCCGCAAATTCTAGTAATACAAATGTAGATGAAGAAGAGAACAAAGTTATTCTGGTAGAATTAGGGGATCGACTTTAAATTCCACCTCTTGTCTCCCAAATGGAGAGAAGACTAAGCAAGAACTCAGTGACTCTTGATCATATCCCCCATAATCTGGAATTAACCTTTCATCTTCTAGAGCAATCTCTGGTCTCCCCGTCAAAAACTGACATGCATATAGACCTATCTCCACCAACGGTGACAGAGGAAAACCAATGGCATATTGTCACCCAGGATCTTAATTTAGCCAATCTAGATAGGGATTTAATGGTGGACTCGTTAATATTGAAGGTTGTGGAAAGAAAAACTGATAAATAAAGTAATGGATCAAACCATTCTCAAACAGATTCAGACTTGGAAGATCAGCTCCATCATTTACAAGAGGAAGGAAATGGAGTAGAGGAAGCTTTGATTGAGAATGAAGTCACATGCTCTATTTTCCAAACATATTTAGAGGTTACTAAGTCTGCAAAGATTATTTATATTAAGAGGTGAAGGGGTCAGCCTTCAAAGGTCACCCAACTCAAGGAGGAGATTTATACAGGAACACAACTAACCATTAATTTCCTGAGGACCCCTATGAAATGTAAGGAAGAGGCATCAACGATGATCTAAAAACAACTATTTGGAAGTAGGAGGGTGACTAGCTCTCTGAAAGGAATATGAGGATGTTTTATTGGAATGATTAAGGCTTGAATGCCTCTAACAAAGCTCGTCTCATAAAAAAACAAGATTCATGTGGGGGGAGAAGACCTAATGATACCGTAAGAGACCAAGCTATCAGAAGAAGAAGGAAATAAATTGTTCATAGCTTGGAAAAATTGGGGCTATCTAATTTCATCCTTGAAAGGTGCTTCTAGGGGGCTGGCTATTCTTTGGAATAGAAAAAAATGCCAAGTTTTCCTTATCTCAAAGAGTACAAATTGGGTGGTAGTTGAAGTCTCAATCTTCTCTCTCTCTTTTATCCTAGTTAATGTATATGGTCCAACTTCACTGTTAGGTAAACAAAGACTCTGGAATTCAATATCTCAGTGTTTGGCAGGATTTCAAGGAAACAAAATTATTATAGGGGGGATTTTAATGTCACTCTAGGGCTGAAAGATAAAATGGGAGGTGGAAACCCTTCTCTGAAAGTTATAGATGAATTTTAGAATTTTATCGATGGTAATCAGCTACTAGATTTTGTCCCCTCAAATGGACAAATTTCGTGGTCGAACAAATGGAAAGGTATTCATTTTGTAGGAGCAAGGCTTGATAGGCTTCTGGTGAACTCACTCTTGCTGGATGAGCATGGGGTATGTCAGTCCTCTATCCTTTCTTTAATAGGGTTAGATCGCTTTCTTGTTTCTGCAAAAATTCAACTTGCACCCTCCAATACTAGGCCACGTCCATACTTCAAAATTGAGCAAATGTGGTTTCATGATACCAAATTCTTAACATTATTAAAAACCTAGTGGATCCAAGAACCATGTATGGGTGGGACAACCATGTTCAAACTATCCAAGATGCTGGCTTTTTTTAAAATGAATATGAAAGAGTGGAACAAAAATTTGTTTGGGAATATCTTCAAGAAGAAGGTATAAATCCAACGGAACCTAGAAGACATTAAGGAATCCATAGTGAGAAAAGGTATGACAACAAAAATATATGAAGATCAAAAACTTAATAATCTAAAATTAGATGAATTGTTACTAAGAGAGGAAATATACTAGAGGCAAAGATTGAGGGAGTTGTGGCTACGGGAAGAAGACAGCAATACCTCATTTTTCTACATGTCTGCCAAAGTTAGAAGACACAAAAACTCAATTTTCCAAATTAAGGATGGCAATGGCCTAATTCTCAATAATCAAAGGGATATCCAAATGGAAGCCTCCAAATTTTTCTCATGTCTCCTCTCAGCGGAAGCGGATACAACTCCTATTCATCTTCCCCCCATTATTAATTGTATCCCATCTATAGTCTCATAATTGGATAATATGGCCTTGTTGGCACCTTTCACTTTGGGAGAAATTAGATCCATGGTTTTTGCAATGAACGTAGATAAGGCTCCAGGCCTAGATGGTTTGACACCCATTTTTTTTCAAAAATGCTGGGAATTTATCGCCACGGACATCCTTAAGGCAGAAAAGGAATCTAGGAGACACGCTTGCATGCTACAACATTTTAATAACACAATCATTACACTAATCCCCAAGTATCAGCACCCCTCTTCCTTTTCTGATTTTAGGCCAATTTTATTATGCAACACCATTTAAAAGATAATTTTGCAATCAATGGCCACTCGGTTGGGGAAATTGATTCCAAAAATAATCTCAAAACAACAAGGAGGCTTTTTCCATGGTAAAGAAATGGGTGAAGGTTCCCTTATAGCACATGAAGTGATCCATTCTATTAAAGAACAAGGCCTTCTGGAAATGATCTTGAAATTGGGTATGACCAAAGCATATGATAGGGTTAATTGGAAACTTCTAAGCTTAGTGATGGAAAAAATGGGCTTTGATAAAAAATGGATTGTGTCCTCCATTTTGGGAGCCAAATTTTTAGTCATGGTTAATGGCACCCCATGTGGCTATTTCTCCTCATCACAAGGAGTCAGAAAGGGGGAATCCCTCTCTCCTTTTCTCTTTATTATCCTAGCGGAAGGACTCAACAGACTCGTCTCCATGAAAAAATACTTGGGTAAGTGGGAAGGTATTAGTATTAGATAGACACAGCTTACAATTTCACATGCTCTCTTTGCAAATGACTCATTATTTGGGAAAGGTTGTGTCAAGAAAGCAACCGTTATCAAGGAAAATTTGGCAAAATATTCTAAGGCCTTAGGACAAAGATTAAATGAGGGAAAATCAAAGATCTTTGTTTTCAATATTAACCCTAAAGTAGATAGAGTTATCCAGATGATCTTAGGATTTTCAGTGGCTCAAACACATGAAAGTATCTTAGTATCCATTTCTTCCAAGGCAAGGCCAAAATTGAATTCTAGGATTGCATCTTGGAAATCTAGGTGGTGGTCACTGGCAGGTAGAATCCTTCTAGAAAAATTAGTTTTCAGATCAATACCTAACTATATCATGTCATTAATTTTTTCTCCCCCAAGGGTGATGAGGAAAATCTCAAAATGCTTGAAGGACTTCGTATGGAAAGAGAATATAGATGATAATTTTTAAGTCCCTATGGTTTCATGGAACAACTTATGTAAACATAAAGCTAGTGGGGTTTAGGATTCCATAGAATTCACTAAAGAAATCTCAGCCTAGGTGCTAAGTTGTCTTGGAAAATATATGATTGTCCCTCCAGCCTTTGGGCTAAGGTCATCAAGGTAAAGTATCTCGACTCGGATGACCCGAAAATAATTTTCTCTTTGAGAAATCCCCCCACAGGATCAGTCATGTGGAATTTTGTTATTAAAATAAGAGAGGTCATTCTCCCTAAACTCTCATGGAAAATTAACTCGGGTTCTAAAGCCCTGTTCTGGATAGACCCTTGGAATGGACTACCCCAATTTTACACCCTTCCAAATCTCCAAAACTACACTAGAGAAATGTTGTGGGGATAGGGTTGGAGACTACTTTATTTGGATAGATTGAAATGCTAAATGGAAGGACTTTTCCTAGTTACCAATACCACAAGAAGAGAAAGAGGAGTTGGAAGGTATACTAAAAACTAGGTTAAGTTCCATTAATGGTGATAGGGACTGATTGATTTGGACAAAGAGTAGCTTAGGAATATATACAATCAAAGAGGGCTACCAATCTCTAGTATCTACTCCAAACATCCTAAATTCCACCCTTAAATTTGCCTGGCATAATGCTATCCTGCCTAAAATTGGGGTTTTCTTGTGGTTGGCAATCCAAGATTGGATCCTATCCAGCATGTGATTAAAACACCTTGGGATTATGGACACCTTCCCCTGCCGCTTATGTGGATTGGTATTGGAGGACATTAATCACCTTCTAGCAAGTTGTGATTTCACAAAGAGAATTTGGAAATTGTCTCTTAGAAAACTAGGATGGCATGGCCCTCTTCACATATCACTTAAGTTGATTTTACAACAGTGGCCTCTCTTGCATCAAGAATCTTTCTTCTCAATAATATGGCAAGTAATACCTATTACAGTGGTCTCGTGTTTGTGGTGGGAGAGAAACACAAGATCTTCAGAAAACAGGCTTCTTCAGAAGACCAGGTAAGCATTTTGGTGGAAAAATATGTCTCGCAAATGGTAAATGCTCATGTATCAAAGGTGAAGGATCTCTCTTCAACCTTCACATCATTTGATAATTCAATCTTAAATAGGTGGAAACAAATTTCCATTCCATTCAAAGGAATTCTAGTTGGTAGAATGCCCAAACATCAAATCAAAAAAGACATTAAATGGATACCACCAGACTCAAATCATATTAAATTGAATTTTGACGATGCCTTCAAAGGGAATCTAGGCAAGTGTGGAACGGGTTTTTCTCTGAAGAAAAAAAAATCTCCTATTTTTGTTGCACACTGCAAACTTCCTGTAGGAACCAACAACATGGCAGAAGCATGTGCACTATTATGTGGGATTATAATGGCTATCTATTTTGGAATAAGGGACTTGAACATCAAAGGAGACACATTACTAATTATCTCCTACTTGTCAAAGAAATCCACAGTCAGTTGGGAGCTGCAATATGTACTATAGGAAGTACTTAAACTCCTCCAAGTTTTCTCTTCATATAGCTTTTTGCATTGTTATAGGGAGTCAAACAAACTAGCTGACTGGTTACCTAACCTGGGTGTCAAGGGTGCTGAGATGTATTGGGAATCAAATTATGTGCAAATACATTGGAACCAAATTCAATACTTCTTAAGGGAGGAATGTTGTCAGCAACTTGAGCGAATGACCTGAGGTGGCTATTGTTTGGGTAGAATTTAACACATGTTGATCATTGTACAATGCCCACTTTCAGGCTTATTTGATGGATCCTATGCCAAGTACAAATGGAGAGACAAATGAATTATTCATCATATCACATCCACAAACTTTGGATCTTGAGAATTGGCCAAGTTGTTTAAAATAGAAATGGGACTTTAAGAGCATTGAAGTGTGGAGTAGAGGTGTCACTTAGAAATGCAGTTTGAGTGTCCAGGAAAGGATGATTGTTATAGTATAATATCCAAGACAATCAACCTCAATAATAACATAGAAGGGTCCCAAGATTATCCTAATCTGCAACACGTGTAGCATAAATATCGAGGCCCCCTCACATTTTCTCATCATGAAGACTAGGTCCATCATGGAATATTTAATCCCCTATTTATGTTCTATTATTGGCTCTTCCTACTGTAGTTATCATCCTAATAGGCATTTGGAGAGGTGAGTATGGATTACAGAGAGCTAAATCATAGGATTTCTCTGCAAATCAAGGAATGACAACATCTAGTGTCTAGTCAATATATGGGGAGACAGAGGAAAATTGCATTTAAGACTCTCCCAGGTCACATTATTGATGCAATTAGAGGCATTATTAGTGATGGTATCCTACTACTAGATGCCCCAAGACACCTAATCCATACCCAAGTTGTCTCTATTTTTTGTCAAATTGGTATGACATGCTTTTGGACTATGAAGTTTTTTCAAAATGGCCACTAAGTTGCTAAACCTGAATTTGTGTTGGAAGGGGAGCTCCCGGTGGTGATTAAAGGGTATCAGCTATGGGCATCTAAGGCATGGGTTGGGGGTCTCTTTCCTCTGGATGACTTAGAGAATAAAAATGAGGTTATGCGCCTGTATGATATTCTTAAGCTGCCACTGGAGGGTCATGATCTCCTAAACCTAAGCAAAGAAATTATCAAGTTTATGGATATTTTACCCAATTGGATGGTGGTGAATGCATTTTTGTTGTTTGAGAGAATTTACATTGTACTAGAATTTGTGGAACATGATGATATAGCATCATCTCCAGCAATGACCACTAATCCAACATCCTCTGCAACCTCACTTGTTGGTAGGGGATTGGAAATAGGGAAAGGTAAAGTGAGTGAAAATTAATTTAAGCCCATGCAATATGTGTTTTTGTGGGTCTTCTCCTTAAATTTGGTACAATTTTTTGGCATATTGGTTATGAGCATCAACAGGCTTGGCATGTATTTTGATCCATCAGTTGTTTCTATTATAATATTCATGCTCTGCATTTTTTCTCCACATACACATTTTTGGGTGTAGCAAATGTGTTAATGCATTTCCTTCGCTACCTAATTAGTTTAATGGTTTTGGTTTTAATGTCTTAATTGTATGGGCGAGGATATAGGGTTTTCTTCCTCACTTCTTTCCCTCTTGATCCCTTGAAGCAGTGTAAATCTTATCTAAATTTAATATATTTTAACGGCTTAGCCATTTTTAACTTTAAAAAAATTACATAGTTGAATTATTGGATTAAATTAGTTATGGTATTAATGAAATAGTAGAATTAGACTTTTAAATTTATAAATTTAATCTGCAATTTTTGAATTTATTACAGTACATTCAAAAGATAGAGATAACATCATTGATCATTCAAATCAAATATTTCACCATCTTCAAAATCTATTAAAAGAGTAATTAGATTCTTTTATATCAACCTCTTTCAATATTAATTTATAGGACTTATAAGACTCATGTCCAAATGGGTGATTAGACTAATGAGTTGGTTAATCATTTATTATTTTAGATTCATTTCTCAAGATGCAGTTAGGGGAAAGAACCTATCTTGTGAATTTTAGCAATTTGAACCTAAGCAACTAAAAAATGGAGTGAGGGATGTTGACGTGTGGTCCTGATTCCCCTTGACCCTAATGGAGACTCTTGCCACTAACGTAACCTAACATACTAACTTTGTAAACATTGTAACTGATTAGTAAACTTGGAAACCTCACAACTGAAACCAACACTGCATTTATTTATATTTAAAAAAACATTGTTACATCTTTAGACTTAAAATTTGGGCATGACAGTACTAGTATTGAGCCTAATTGTATTGGGAGTGAGCCTTTCTATTTTTTTTTTAGTTAGCCCAACCATCATTGATCCTTACCTATAGTGAGAAAACAAAAAATGAGCTCTTGTAAAAATCACCTCAACTGGTGTTCTTTTCACGTGAATTAGTTTCTTTGTGGTTTTTCCCATATTGGGTTTCCATATAAATTCTTGTGTTCATGGTGTATATATTTTGAAATTTCATGTTTTTATATATTATAAGTTTCAGATTTCTTAACGTATCTACTGATTCAATAAAGTTTGTAAAAATAGTTTTGGAATGACTGATTGACCTCCTCTCTTAGTTATTCAACCTATTCAACATTTGTTTTACTTAATCATAGCTTCAAGTTTCCTATAAACAGTAAGAAGATATGTTGAGAATCAATTCTTCACCGTGATGTTCCCACTTATGTACTTTTCTATGGTTATTCCATCTATTATTCAATAAAATAGTTACAGATGTGAGGAGAAAATAGCTATGGTAATAAATAAGATGGACATAATTGAAAATAATGATAGCAATGACAACTCGACGGGTGAGACTCCCAAAGAGAACACCATCAACATTAGGGTTTATAATTTACCACCACAAGAGAGAGGTATGATCAATAAGGGAAACTATTAGGCATTTATTGTCATTTTGGCTTGGTCTTCTACATTTTTAGGTCATTTCTCCATGTACTAAAGCTGAAATTGGAACACTGTCCACCCTTTCATTGTAATTTTGATTTTGGTTTCTTCTTCTTTGTTACATTTTTAAGCATGATATCATTTTATTATCAAGATGATCAAATAAAGGTAGGTACTCCTAATAAAACAACTTAAATTAAAGAGCTCCAGCATCCAACTATTAGCAGCCTTGGATACAATTTGAGGTTTGCATGATATTAAACTCATCTTGTCTATGTTTTCAGCTAAAATCTTTCCATGAAAATCCTTCACTATTTTATATTTATCATTGACATACACTCGATAACTAGTTTGTTACAACTGGTTTTTGTATTATAAATGTTATTTGTGCATGATAATGAAATTTAAATTTTTTCTTTCTAGATTCATTCTTCTCCATCTATGAATTTGGATTGCTAAAATTCTTATAAAATGTACAATCACTATATTTTTAGTTTCTACTCTTTTGTTTTCACTATACCGTTAAATATAAAATAGGGAAAAAAAATTTAGATGTCATACAAACTCACATTGTGATTTCATTTGTACAATTTCCACTACATAAAAATGTTTGACTTATTAGAAATTCTAAAATTTGACAATTAAAAACTTTAATTCACAAAACAAGCATTAAGTTTGACAGCCCATCAAACTAAGCAATTAAAAGCACTTTTCTAATATTTAAGTACCAATTAAGACCAACAACTCATCCGACTAGCCAATTCAATTATTTTATTAACTATACAAAACCCATTAAAAATATCAATCCTATCATCTATTCATTGCCCGCCCACAAGCCTATAATTGCTAGTTTATTTTTGCATATTTTTTGTTTGTTGTAAATAACACTTGGTGTTTGATAAGTTTGGGGATATCCTCTCTGAGGTATTCTTTAAAAGGAAGATGTATGACTGTATTTCCTACTAATATTGACCTTGTATCATTTGGTCAACTTATAAATCACAACTAACATAAATTCATCTACTTTGTCATTTATTTAAATGATTAAATTTATTTAATTTAGTTAAAATGTATTTTCCTTTTAGTTGATCATAGTTCTAAATATAATCTAAATTATGATTTTCTTACTAATATTTATTATTGGCAGATAGCTAGTACTTCTACTCCAAGAGCTACACATTCAACATATAATTACTCTAGTAGTTGTTTAGTTCCAAGTGCAAGCCCAACATCAAGCCCGGAGTGTAATAGGAACGTTATAAGATTAGCTAATATTTATGAAAGAAATGTTATTCAAGATCATGAATAGAATCCTAGACGGGAGATGGAGCATTTTGTAATGTTTTCACAATCTAATTTTGATCCGTCATCTTATGAGGATGCATGTACTAATGAAGTATGACTGCAAGAAGTAAAACAAGAGATGGACTCTATTAACAAAAATTTTAGCTCGAAGGTTTAAAAGATTCAACATGGTAAGAAAAATGTTGGTATTAAATGGGTCTACAAGAGTAAGTACTAGAGTGATAGAAGTGTTGAAATGTACAAAAGGAGATGAGTTTCTGTATTATTTACTCAAAGGTATTGTATATATTATGAAGAAAAATTTGCACCTGTAGTATCTCAAGTAAATATTAGAATTTTGATTTTCCTTGTAGACCAAAAGGAATGGAGAAATCATATGGATGTGAAAACTTCCTTCTTCAATTGATACTTAGAAGAATAAATTTATGGGGAGAAAATAGAGATGTTTTAGGTGCAAGGAAAAGAACATCATGTGTACAAGTTGAATAAGTCATTTTCTAGATCTTTGTATGCAAGGATTGATGGGTATTTGAATTTAAATGGCTTTAATAGATATTAAAAAAAACATACCCTTTATTACAAACAAGAGGGTAATGTCATGTGTCAAGACATGGTCTAATCAAATAGATTCGATTGACATCTTATTACACTCTATAAGAAATTTCTCTATGTGAAATTTCAAATCACTTGTACTCTCAAGTAAAAATCCATAATGTCAAGAAGTCCCTACATAGAATCTATACCATAATTCAAGAAAATAAAGATCATTTTATTATTTTCATGAGGTTTGAAGAAGAAATGTAGAAGGCCAAGATCACTTATAAAAACACCCCATTGAAAATTGTTGAATACAACACCCTTGTGTATTTATATGTAAATATAGGATTAGAATAGCAAAATGTCATTTACTATAAGCAAGTTAATGTCCATACATATTCTCTTATCAATCTCAAAATGCCAATTTACTTATTAGCCGATAGGCTATATTGTGTGGGCTTTTAGGAATACCTGTCAGTCTCTTTGAAACCAGGCATATGCACAATACAGTGGTTTAATATTTAAATGGTGGTTTGACTTACTTTTGCCTTTACAAAATGAAGCGTAGGTAGGTTGTCTGGCAAGAGGCTTTAAATGCTCTTGCTAGAAAGTGGTAGAGTATTTTTGTATCCGTTTACCATTGTGGATTATCTTCAAATACATTGATGGGTGGGCGTTGTTGACTGGTTTTGCCTGCATTTAATATTTAGATCTTACAATCAATTTGAATTTTATCTGATTATGTAAAGATTAGGAGAGATATTTTAAAATTTGCACAATCAAATCAGATTGTGATAAGACTGCATAGAACAATGAAATCCTAGGAATCGTTGTGGGACTAATATGTTTACTGCCAGCAATAATGATTGCGCAGATCAACTTTTGGATAGTTTGGAAATGAGCACCTGTATTTCTCATCGACTTTATAGAGAGCACTATAGTCCAATGGAAGGAGACACTTTTGTGAATGACATTTCTTTATTCAGACGTGATCAAATTTTCATCCTCAAAACACCATTCTTTTTCAGAGATTCGCTAGTGATCATCGAGACACCTTGTTGTTCAGAAAGATGTGAGAGTATTTTGCATGGCTACAATCATGCAATGCTCCTCCTCCACCACAGATAATGTTTGAAAAACTGCTCGCCATGTAGTATACTGTTACAACTTGCAATGGAAGAATCCCTTTTTGCCAATCCAACTACTATAGAGTTTGAGGCATAAAATGCCCTACTAGAATGGGACACAGCATACAAAGGAAATGCAAGACTAGGATAATAGTGCAAAATCATAAAATTGTCAGTTTTCTTGTTCAAACATTTTGTAGTTTTGAATGTGTGACAGATGAAATTCCAGGGGTTATGTGAGTTCAAATAGTTGTTCTTGAAAGTTTGAACCCATTTTTTAACTTGGCATGCTCTACAGAATTGAAACTGTGATATGGGTATGGTTTAAACTGAATTCAATTGGCTGAGCGTTGCATTTCAAACCAGCTTTGGATTTTGTGTTTAAAAAAAAAAATGAATTTATTTTTCAAGGTCAACTTATTCAGCCACTACAATTGTAAATGGTTAATATTTTGTGAAAGAAATCATTTACAGGTTTAATGCGACTAAACTATGAGTCGGTTGGGTTGTCTAGGCTAGCAAAGTGTTGCAGAGTAGAGTAGAAGCAGTGTTTTTGTTTAATAGTTTGAATTAAAATCTACATTGGACCCTGCTATAATTGTGTGTTCCTTATATCACGTGTGGTTGCGGAAGTTATCAGTGGCATTTGATGATTGTATTTGGAGTTTTTTACTCTTGTTTGGCTACATATTTCTTGCACCCAAGTGAAGGCTAATAATGTTCAATGTCCACATCTGACAAAGATAACGACATATTTTCAAACCAATTAAACTGGGAGAAAATCCAGTCATTTTTTAATTAAACAAGTTATGTTTTCACTGTAGATTTTGAACAGATAATTGTCTGAAATTTTGTTCAGACGCAGTTCCCTGTTAGAAGTGTTCATCTATTTTTTTAGTGATCATTTGTTTCATTTTAAACTCTTTTCTGTCTTGTCATTTGTACAAGTGGAATAAGGTGTTTTGATTTGTGGTTATTTAGTATTTTGGATGTATTTTGTAAATAAATAATTCTTAACTGCTTTTACAAATATATTATCGTGTTTTTAAAATAATCAATATAATGTAAGTACAAGTGGAAATAGGTATTTTTGGTCTATGTTTATCCAATATTTTGGATGGAAAGTTGAATATATTATATTGAATATATGTAGTCATATGGGAGAAACTTTTGTTACAAATATATGAT
>MU227515.1:574422-589313 GCA_018584345.1 Thuja plicata
AAATGGATCCACATGTGTTATTGCAAATATATTGTTAGTTTTTATGAGGGACTATAAAAGTTTAATGGGAGAGAGAGAGAGAGAGAGAGAGAGAGAGAGAGAGATTATAAGTATTCATGAAGTGTAATGCCACTTCTCTATCGACTCCTCTCCTCTTTATATATTTTTACGTAATTGATCCATCAATATATCTTCAGCGTACCCATTACACACCCACAGGCAATTATTAGTTATATTAACATTTAATAATTTCCAAAAAAAAACCCAGCAAATAGGAAAATTCATTCATCAGAAGGAGAGCCCTTTTTAATAGAGTTCAAGGAGTTTGAACTTATCTTCAAAGTTCTAAAAGAAGGCCATCACTAAAAACTATAGGTAGACTATAGAGAAAAACTTTTTATCAGGCAGTGAGAAAGGTTAGTTATTCATAATAATAATTAAAAAAATTAACGGACATCAAATTATTATTTTATTATTTTGAAAGGCATAAAAGTAGTCTTTATTACTAAAATTTAAAAAAAAATGATACATAACTTATTCTCTTGAAGGTGAATCATTACTTATGACCTGTTTGGGCTCTCGATATTCTCCAATTCTTTACATTGTCTAAATACCTTTCATTTAATGTTCTTTGATTGTGTTGTCTTGTCATTTACACTTTAATACACTTACTTTTATTATGTAAAGCTTCAGATATGCTTTCAAATCAAACACCCATCAGCACAGAAGTACAAGGAGGATTTTCCACTCTCTGCGGCTTTTGAATCAATTAATACAAGCCTAATAATTTTAATGTATTTCCCTATCAGTGTACTCCTTTCACCCTCTCCTGGTGCAAGTGCTAGTAATAAATAATAAAGTTTTAAAACAAGTGAAATTTCCTACACAAATTTGGAAGTTAACTTTATGTATATCTACTTATTAAGATTTAACCATATAACAAATCACTCTCGACATCCATATAACAATTGTTCATATTTGAGATATATGTAAGGGAAGTAAAGGAAAATAAAATACATTCTTGGAATCGTAGTGAGAGCCTTAAAACTATGAATGCCCTCAAGATAGGAAAACAACCTAGAAACTTTTCAGTTTATACTTGTTGTAATAAAATCTACTACATATTTTTTATGATACATCTATTTTCACTAGGCAAATTTAATTCTCTTGCAAATAGAAAGAACATACCAACTATGGTTCCTTGGCAAAGTTTAATACTGCTCATCCATAGAATTATACCATTAAATTATAATCAACCCATCTAATTATTTTTGGGATATGATTAAATGACAAAACTCAAAAGATTGAGTCCTAAAGTCGATGAATAATTATAGTAAGTATTTGATATATTTCCAATGAGAGGTTTAGCCTGCTTCTGTACTGTGTAGGATCAATGCAACAATACCATTATACCTAGAGATGATATATCAAGACCATAATTAGTATCATGCTTAAGTGGTCAGCAAGTAAAGGATGAAGTATTCATTTATGTGAATGAATTATCAAGGCAAACATCATGATGGAAATATACATCGTGAGTGATAAAAATCAAACACTTCACATTATCATAACAGAAAATAAAAAATTTAAGGTCGATTTTTTTTCTTCATTTCTTTATTTTGATAATCTAGAATGAATTCCCAAGCCTTACTACCAAATAATCTAAATAATAGAACATTAAGTTTAAAATATAACCAAGTCTCCTAAAAGGCCTTATCCTTGACAACCTTGTGGGGGTAGATAGTTATAAATATAGTTAGTACACTTGACATCTTCAATATGAATAGTTGGATACATGGACATAAATTGTATCGTACAATAATCACGTAGTCAAGGCAAGAGCTACCTACATTGGTATTAAAATGGAAATCTCTATTGGCTATAGGAGATCTTGGATAGAAATTGACTCTTTAAATATTGTGTGTAGCCTCAAAGAGATACAAAAACCAAGTTTCACTATTAATTATTTTTTTGTTGATAGCATAAAACTACTTAAGGGTTGCAATGAATTCATTGTCTTCCATGTGTTTGAGAAGGTAATCGAGTTGTGATTTTTTTCACAAATTATGGGTACATCAAGTCAATAGTGTTGTTAGGGGATTAATAAAAATATACCATTGCAAATAAAACACTTATACATGATGACATTCAAATGTGTTTAAGAGAGGCCTTTTGGCATAACGATGATAATTTTTTAGGTGTTTTGCTTGGATTTTTTTATTTTACTTTTGTTATTGCAGGGTATCCCCACGACTCAAACCCAATGGGTTCCCTTTACGAGGCAAGTTTGAGGTGAGACTAATCCATACTGACACATTGTGATCCGCACCACCCGTAGGTGGAAATGGTCAAATAAATCTGGGCAAGGACTCAAACCCGAGACCATGGGGAACTACTCACAACCTTAGACCAACTCACATAGCCCATAGGGGATTTTTTGTTGTATTTTTTTAACTCAAATTATTTGGAAAATATTATGAAATGTAAATAAAATAAATCCTCATGGTAAATTGATTGGATCACCATCATAGCCACTCTCCTTTCCAAACACTCCTAGGGAATTGTTTTCATTGTCTTTCCCCTACTTCTTTGCACTAGGTTTTATCTTTATCTCTAATTTATAATGGGAGGTGATTCAAATAGGGTTGAGCCCACTTCCTATGAAAAATTAATTAATTACCTTATCATTTAGAAAAAACTTTCCATGGGGGTTATTAACTTGTAGTTATTAAAGCCTTTGTTGATAGATGGAAAGATGGGTTACTTTGTGTCTACAAAATTGAAATCCTTTTTATTAAAGAGATCATAGCCGAAGCCTCTAGTATAATAAATAAAGATAAAAACAATTATAGAGATGGAGTTGCATTAGCTGAAGCTTTTCCCATCTTCTTCAAGGGTGGTGAATGCGAGAAGGACAAGTGAACTACTAATGGAGGTTGTGACCGAGGATACAGTAAGCCCATTTAGAGGAATGTGGTAGAGGTTGTTATGAGGCACATAGCTTTGAAAGGATGATTTACTATTTTTTTATCTACCATTTTATTATTTTGAACCACATTAGACATAATAGTCTATTTTTAACTCCATGCCATTTGATTTCTTCTCCTTGGGTTGGTATCAATGATCATAGGAAGAATAAAAAATTTCTAGTCCTTCATGAAAGATGCAATTTACTTCTTATGCAAAATGTTAAGGTTTTTTCCATTGCCTTTAAAGATTAATTTTGGACAAATTGTACATTTTATTGGGTAGGATAAATATACTAATTTAAAGGATGATTTGTTAGATGACGAAGATATTATCATGCGTGTAATAGGAAACAATAAAAAAAAGACCCTTTGTGCCACTTAGAAAGGGATAAGAAGTTATTATATAAATTAGGATGACCCTAACTACATCCTTCTGATGAACTATGCCCCAATCTCTTGTGCCCCTACCCCACCCAAAATGACCGAGCCATGAAAAGAGAATTCTCCAAAATTGGAAATGGAAAAAAGATTAAATAAGTTCATAAAGAGTAGAAACCATCCTAGGCCAAGATTGGGCACTAAAGTGAGGATGTAGATCCCATTATTCTAGAAATAAATGATAACCCTACTTGTCAAGAAGGACCAATGAAAGAAGCAAATGTGGGATACAAACACTATGTTCTAGATTTGGAAGTGGGGCCTATTGAGTTGAACTTCCACAGAGAAATTTGTATTGAAATAGGAAAAGTAACCCCTATGGATCCTTAAAAAGGGTCCTCTTCAGGGATAACTTTAAGAAACCCCCTCCTAGGAAAAAGTGTAAAATCCTAGTGAATCATACATTAATTTAAGGGAAAATTTGTATTGGTGATGATGAATTTTTTTTCCAAATTAGGAAAATAATATAAAGGCATAGACAATTTTTCCCTCCCAAATGAAAATTCCATAAAATCCTAGCGAATTATAAATTAATGGGGGGAAAATATATAATATATGAGGCAAATTATTGTCTTGTGAAGGTAAAAAAAATATTTGTACTAGCGATTTTTATTTGTTGTTTTAAAATATATTTATTCTATTGGCTAATCTATCATTAATTATGGGAAAAATAAATATTTTATTTGGCAATTTCAAAAGATGGGACTCGTCAATGTGTCATGTGGGCCAACGCCAACTAATATTAAATATCTTATTTGAGACTATTTGATTATCCTAGATTAATGGTTGAGGTTTAATCTCGGCCCAATTTCGGCCCAAGTTCGCGAAGGAAACAATTTTTTCCAAGAAGTCACCCGAATAATGACATGTAACATAGTAATTAATGCAACGTCCATCGAATATCACTTTTATTGGTTGCAAATATAACTGATCACACATTGGACACAGCTTAATTAGATATATTTAAATATATTATTTGAGACCATTTGATCATCATAGATCGATGGCTAAGATTAAATTTTAGAAAGAAACCAACTTCTGCAGGAAGTCACCGGAATGATGACACGTATCAAGCTTAAAAAGTGCACCGTAACCATGATCATTGATTACTACTAGTTATTTGTTTATGTGGATGGTGTATAGTGCAATTGTAACTTGTAACTCATAACTCAAAAAGAAATAAATGCCTTGTCAGTGACATTCTTTAACTGCCATCTTTAACTGTCAATAGTACACATGCATTTATCAAAAAAATTATGGGAAAGATTTACATTTAGATATAAAATATTAAGGACAGATGATTTAAATATCTCACACGCATAATACGCATAATTCATTTATGAAAATTACATTAAATACGATTAAAGAAAGAATAATTATTAATTGCTAAGTATATGTGATCACTACTATCAATCAAGGGGTCGAGTCTATTTAAAGAGAATCTGGTTTCTTTCTTCTTCATTTTTCTTTTGGTAGATTAAGAGTCAGAGCTGTTGGTGGTAGAAATTGTGCCTCTGGTTTTAAGGTTTAGGTTTTTAGGTCTTTAGGCTTTCAAGAATTAAAGATGGATGCACCAATCCGTTTGAGATGCACATCACCAGATGACTAGAGGTCCTTTTTGGGCAATGTCTCAGAAGAAATCCTCACTTTCATTTGTAGGGAGGTTGGTGGCGAGTCTTTTATAAATTATGTTGTATTGATGTTATTAGGTCAAGAGTTCCTTGAGAATTTTGACAGATACCACGTCTACATGGATATTACATCCCAATTTTTTGCGTCTCTCCTCGACCTCGAAGGACAGAAGGTGGATATGTTGATGCTGTTGAGGAAGGTTTTTAAAGAGAAATTCCTGAAGGATGATGTCAATGTTGCTATTTTTATGGAATTAGGGGTGGGGATCCCTTGGCTAAGAGATATACACAAGCAATTGGTGTCGGGCAGTAATGTGGCCAGACAACCCTTTCTGTTGAACCTCAATGATGAGAAACTAATGTGACATAGAAAATGGGCACAACTTGGGAGGGATTTTCTCCAGAAATGGTTTTACCTTGATGAATTCGACGAGTTGAACTACACATGGCTTGATGAATTCTCAGAGATTATCCTCTCTGGAAAATTCTACTCAGATGAAAGGGAAGATGAAGATCCCTGATTCCCTAGTTTACCCATTCCTATTACCTTAGTTTTTTGACAATGGACATGCAAAGTTTCACTTTTTTTATATACTGATAAGAATTTGCCTAGTAGGTTTCTATTTTTACTGTATGATGTAATTTTGTTTTTTGAAAAAAAAAAAATTCCCAAGTTCATTTCAAATTTCTTTTTATGGGTACAAAAAATGATTCTTAAGAATTAGACTTCTCTGTGATTACAATATTTTAATTAGTTTCTTTACCTGTGTATTAGACATTTAAGTATATGCTTAAGCGGTGGATTAGTACTTCCATTTTTTAAATCTGAAGACTGAGATTCTAAATTTTTAAAATGATTAAGTTTCTTGATCAGTCCAGAGAAAATTTATATTTTTAATTTGCCAATGTGTCATATCAATGTATGATTATAACATAGAAATAATTGAATTAAAATCTAAATCTGACTACACTGTAAAAATAAACATTTAATAACATTTATTAAATGTAATAACTAATAAGCCAAAGTTGTAATTTAAAATGATTAAGTGACACTCACACATGTCCTAGTCACATCAAATGACAAGCCAAAAGTTAATGGGACCCACGATAGTGCGACAGTGCCAAAGATCGTTGGATGAGCACAAATCAATGGTGTGTGGTATATTTCGAGCCGAAAGGGAAAAGAAACCCCATTTCTGCAAACCTATTCCAAAATAATATAAATGAACTCAAATCACAACCATAGAATAAGTATCACTTACCTTTGCCTCAAATTAAAATGTAGCAATGCAGTCGCGACTCACCAATGCAATATTGACTTTGAGTATACATTTCCACTCAATAGTATGAAACTTCTAAAACTTTGCTACGATCAAATATAGAGATGTCATAGAGATATCATAATGTTTCTATTCTAATCCTTATTTGAAAAATTTGGTGGGAGGTATTAGGTATACAAATATTTGGGCAAGCCCGCATAATTATAACACGTCTTTTGTTATTTTTGAGGTGATTATGGGTCATCCAATACCTTCCCATGATTAATAAAGTTGGCTACATGACATCGGTTAGATACGCGCATCCGTAATATGCCAGGCGAATATAGGCCGTCGATTTGGGCTCACTTAGAAATTATAGGCGAATATTGTAAATTTATGGGGACCAAAATTTATATTCCATTGGTGATAATGTGTAAGAAATGGAAAAATTAAATAAACCAATGGGCGATGGGCCTGAGCTTTGGGTCAATATTAATAAATGTCAGGCAATAGGGTCAATCAAATATGTCAAAAATATTCGCCAATTCCAGGGTCACCGACATGCGATATTCGCCAAATGGAAAATAATCACCACTAAAGTTTTTGCTGGTCCTCTTCTATAAGAATGGGGGATATTATGTCTATTTCAAATTATGTGTTAGAAAGATATTCTAAATTCTTCAATTGGTTGATTTCTAAGGTTAACTCTTTTGGCAAGGTTATTAATGGTCTCAATTCCAAGATTGTTAACCAACTGTAGATTGCTAACTAAGGTTTTTTTTAAAGATTTGTCCAAAAATATGCTTTCTTTGATAAAAAAATTTATTTATGATCTTAAGAGTATGAATATTTACCATGGAAAAAATATTAGGTTATTGGAAGAAACCATTGGTAAGGTCCATGACCAGCTTAGAGAAGTAGTGGCTACTAGATGAATATCATCTAAGATTAATTCTAATGGCCTTAGGAAGTTAAATGAAAGAGACCAATATCTCAATACCAAAGGTATGAAAAAATAAAAATTAGTGGCCTCTTATGTATATATGGTGGAACATGCTAAAAGGTAAGGCTCAAATCTAGTACAAAGACCCTCTGCAGGAACTTGCAACCAATCCAAAGGAAAGAGGGGGTAGTCCAACATTGTCTATGAACATTTAGAAATCAATGAGGATGTTATCTAAGAAAAATTTGAGTCTACTAAAATTTTAAAATATCTTTTGCATGTTTGTGGATTTGTTACCTTATTTTCCTTGTTCTCTATTCGAGCATGTACCATGTTTAGTTGTAGTATTCTCTAGCTGCTATATCTTTGTTATTGTTGGTTTCATTTTTTTTCCTAATAGTTGTCACTTCTTTCAAAAGGGTTTTGTGGTCCCTTTAAAACATGTTTACTCTAATAAAACCCTAAATCATATAATTGACCATCTCAAATAAAATTGCACTCTTCTTATTAGCCACATCATTCTAATAACACATGTAATGTGTTAGAATAACTGGGGGGTGAATCAGTTAGAATCAGTTTCCTCTCTTATTATCCTACAGTCCTAAATTTCTCTAGATGTATACCAAAACAAATTCAATCATATAAAACTCATCTCGGTGAAAATGTATTCTATAAACTTAAACTTTTATCAATAATGTTTACTGAGTGTTAGTAAATTAATAGTGTGATTACCGATCTAGGTCAATAAAAGAAAGTGTAAATTAAAATAACAATCCACAACATTCATACACATTGACACATATATTTTTAATGTGGAAACCCTGCTAAGGGAAAAAACACCTTGGACCGGTAACCCAAACTATTTTCATGTTTCTGAAGTGAGCTCACTGAGGAGCCAACCCTGTTAAAGGTTAAAATGCACATTGTTAAATGTGACCTTGTTAGAGGATTTCAAACTAACAATTCTCTCTTGACCATGCATTCACTATGGGGTCAACAAGAAAATAATCAACATTCTCTGAATTTTATAATAAGGACTCACTCTCCCACTTAGTTAAGAGATTTTGATGACAAATAACTGATTGAATGTTTGATAATGCTAAAATTGATGTTAATTCAAGGCATTACATCAGTTAATGGTTTGTATTGTCATTGATGACAACTCGATATAATCTATACGGTCATGTACATAATGCCAAAGACTTCAGAGAATCAATGGAACAAAGGTTATGCTTTGAGCAATGCATAAAAGTCAAGTATTCACTAAGTGATAGACAACACCGACAGAGTGCACACCATCAGTAAAGCCAAAGAAGAAAATTCATAGTGATACCCGACATACTGAAGACAGTGTTGCCCGACGAAGCAAACCACAGGTTTCGTAATGAACTAAAGACAGTGTTGCCCAACGAGTATAAAAATCCAACGATACCTGACGGACAGAGATCCCAAAGCTAACTGGAGTCACACCGACAAAACTAGCAGTTGTAACCGATGAATAACTGAAGATTTGACTAACAGAATAGAGAGTTTAGAAAATGACAAAATATCTAGCTGGCAAGAGCTAAAGATAGACTTAACTGGTTATTTTCATTGTTTTATTTGACCAGAGTTAAGTAATTGATTTCAAGAAGATTTGTACAGTTGGAAAGAAGATAACTACGAGATAAATCAGGAGTTATGGTTTAAATCAGATTGGATGGATTGTTTTTCATGCCAAGAATCAAGAATCAAGAAACAGTGAATATCATGTCTATATAAGAGACAAGCTTAACTCATTTCCATATACAACAAGGGGAGTGAATAAAAAGAAGATGCTGAAGAGAAACTGATGAAGGATAACTTCATGCAGTACTGATCAATCAAGCTGAAGGAAGAGCTAAGGAATTCTACAAACACTGAAAAACAGTGAGCACAACATCACAGAGCAGAAAGTGTGGAGCACAAAGAATTGAATTGATATATATGCAGTTCAAGTTGCATTAGAAACAAGTCATATTGTTTCAGTTTAACCATTGAAGCATCAAGTCTCTTAACAGAGTAGGACTTAACAGTCTTCTATATATTGAGGTACATCCCAAGGAGTGCCAAAAAGGTTGATTCATGAAAGTAGCACTAGATTTGCCTAAATCCTATTGACAGTCTAAGAAAGAGGCTGATTCAAGGATGGTAGCAAACTGAGTTGCCTGATACTAAGTGACAACCTATATGTATAAAATCCTCTAACAATCTCACACCTAATAGTGTGTTTGTAACCTTTAACAGGGTTGGCTCTTAACAGGGCTCACTTAAAAAGAGTGAAAATTTGGGGTACCGGTCCCAGTGGTTTTTCCCTTAACACGGTTTCCATGTTAAAATCCAAGTGTTATGTGTGTATGGTTTATTACTTTACTATTTTACATTTCACATATGCATTTTTGGATATATCAGTATACTCTACTTATTTACTGTATTTTAGTAAATAGTTATACTTCATATTGGTAATCAAAGAGAATAAGGATAGACAAGGAAAACCGACAAATAGTTAATCATTATAAGTATTTCATGGCATGCATCTTGTAGGGACTTAATAATCCGAGGTTTATTTGATTGGTGGTTAATGATTAAAGGATAAATTTTTGAGGCCACTGATTCACCCCCCCTCTTAGTTATTACTAACAATTGGTATCAAAGCTTGTGTGCTTAGAAGAAAGGTTTCAAGACCTAATTCAAAGATCACAAGATGAACAGATGAGATGTGCCCAAGTTGAACAAAGATAATTTTCCTTCATGGAAAAGTAGAATAAGACTCCACCTATCAGGTACATTGGTAATGATGTTACTCAATTCCTTGAAACTGAATATGTGTTGTCCATAGGAGCACCAACAGTTGAACAAATGAGAGAGAAGCATGAACATAATAGCATGATGATAGAACTTTGCTTCCTCACTCTTCGATGCTAAATTTGAAGATTTTAAAGAATGAAAATCTACAAAGTAGATGTGGGACAAATTGAAGCTTGTACATGGTGGTGACAAAAATGTTTTGAGAGCCAAGGAAGAAAGCGTTAGAGGAAATTTTGATGATCTCAAAATGAAAGAAGGAGAAAACATCACTCAGTACAGCACAAGAATTAAAGAGGTTGTCAATGTTATCTGAGGAGTTGGAGGTGTACTAGAAGAAGATACAATGGTAAGTAAAATTCTAAGAACCTTACTCACTACCTATGCTATTAGAGTATCTTCTATTCAAGAAATGAGAGCAGTATCAAATAGCAATGTTACTCTAGACAGTTTAATTGGAAGACTGATTTCATTTGAAATGAATAACTTTGATAATAGTATCTTACCAAACATAGAGTGTGCATTCAAAACTTCTATGAGAATAAGTAAATCAAGTCACAAAGACACTAGAAGAAAAGATAGTGATAGCAAAAATGAAGAAGAGGATCTTGATGAAATTGAAGCACTTATGACCAGAAGAATGCAGAGAGGCAAAGGTAAATTACCACTTATTTATTTTAATTGCAAAGAGATTGGACACTTTGCTGCAAGATGTACTAACAAAAGAAAAGATGAAAAAAGTAATGACAGATCTTTTGAGAAAAGGTCTGACAAAGGTGATTATAGAAGCTACCAACAATCAAAAAGAAGAGATACCTGAGACTACAAGGACAAAGGAAAGAAGGTGAGCTACCTAGCAAAATGAAAGGATGATTATACTGATACTGACTCTGATGAAGATATTGAGATGGTGTTTGTGGCTTTAAAGGATGATTCAGATGATGATGAAGAAAGGTATGTAGAACCAGCACTCATATCTAAAATTAGTAAAAATGATGTTTGGATCATAGATAGTTGATGCACTCATCATATGACTAGTAATAAGAAAATTTTTGAGACTTTTGAATACTACAAAGGAGGATCAATAAGAATGGGAAATGACACACCTTGTCTAGTTGAAGGTAGAGGAAAAATAATGTTGAAGAACTAGATAAAATGTGAGAATGCTTATTGGGTAAATGGATTGAATTATAATATATTGAGTGTCTCTTAGTTGAATAATTCAGGTCATAAAGTAGCATTTCAAAATAAGAAGGCAAAGATCTTCAACAAATCTGGAAATCTGATTGGTACTGGTGAGCAGACAAAAGGTAACTTATTCTATCTGAATGATATTGACTCCACTTGTTTGATTTCTACGAATGAGGACATATGGTTGTCACACAAAATATTGTATCATGTGAATTTTGACAACATGATTAAAATTAGCAAAAAGAGAAATGTTAGAGGCTTACCGACAATGAGCAAGCTCCAAAACATCATGTGTAAAAACTATCAAAAAGGTTAAATGACAAAGTCTAGTTTCAAAAGAAAAATTCATACATCTAATGCAATTCTAGAATTAGCCCATACTGACTTATGTGGACCTATGAGGACAAAGAGCTATTATGGAGATAGATATTTTATTCTCTTTGTTGATTATTACTCTAGAATGATGATAGTCATGTTTCTGAAAGATAAATTTGAAGCATTCAAGATGTTTAAATGGTATAAGGCTTTGGTAGACAAGAAAATTGGTAACGATCTAAAATGTTTGAGATCAGATAGAGGAGGTGAGTTTATATCATATGAATTCAGTAACTTTTGTAATGAGCATGGTATAAAAAGACAAGTTTCTGCACCAAGAACACCACAGCAAAATGGGATTGCTGAAAGAAGGAATAGATCAATAGTTGACTGTGTTAGAACACTGATGATAGAAAAAGGAATCACCCAAATATTCTGGAGAGAAGCTATCAACACTGTTGTTTACACACTAAATAGAGTACAACTGAAGAAAAACACCAAGAAGACACCTTATGAGCTATGGTATGGATACACACCCAATGTGAGTTATTTCAAAAAATTTGGCAATCAATGTTATATCTTAAAAGATGATAGAAATGGAAAACTTGACTCCAAGAGTGATGAATGAATTTTTCTAGGGTATTCTACCAATAACAAGGTTTACAAATTTCTAAACAAAACCTCTAAAAAATTTATTAAAAGTGCAAATGTAAAGATAGATTAATTTGCAGAGAAGAATGAACAAGAAAGCACTAAAGAGCCAGAGGACTACAATAAGTTCACTTACAATGAGGAACCTGACACTCAAACCTACCAACAATGTAGAGCACCTGAGTTGCAAATCACTGCTCCAGAACATCAAGCTGCAAATATCGACAGTCAAGATAATGATCAAGAAAATGTGCAAGGTGATGAAGAACAAAATGAAGATCAAAATAATGATCAAGCTAATAGACAAAGGACTATACCTATACTTGAAATATATTTAAGGAAGAACCATCTAGAGGTCCAGATCATAGGAGATAAGAAAGCTGGTACAAGAACAAGAAGTAAGTCTTTAAACTCAAGTTGCTTAATTTGTGAGTTTGAGCCAAAATCTATCACTAATACACTAGATAATGAGGAATGGACAAGTTCTATGAATTATGAGATTTAGCAGATTGAGAAGAACAAAACATGGTCACTTATGCCAAGACCAGATGACAAGAATGTTAGCGATACAAAATGGATATTCAGGAATAAGATGAATGAGAATGGAGAAGTCACAAGGAACAAAGCAAGACTAGTATGCAAAGGGTATGCACAAGAGGAAGGTATAGACTATGGAGAGAACTTTGCACCTGTTTCTAGGCTAGAAGGAGTGAGAATACTACTTTCTTATGCTGCATACAAAGGATTTAAAGTATAATAAATGGATGTCAAGTGAGCATTCCTAAATGGAATACTTGAAAATGAGGTATACATTGAGCATCCAGAAGGGTTTGTAGATCCAGACAAGAGGAACATGGTATGTAGACTTCACAAAGTCTTGTATGGATTAAAACAAGCTCCAAGATCCTGGTATGAATGACTTCATTCCTATCTAATAAGTATTGGATTCATAAGGACTAGTGAAAACAACAATCTTTATTTAAAAGAAGATACTGATGCTAACACTTTGATTGCTGAAATATTTGTTAATGACATCATATTTGGAGGCAATGATATACTGTGCAAATCATTTTCTGATGAGATGAGAAAATAATTTGAGATTTCTATGTTTGGAGAGATCAAGTTCTTTCTTGGTCTATAAATCATTCAACAAAGTGAAGGTAATTTCATTACACAGTCCAAGTACATCAAAAAGGTCCTAAAGATATTGAAGATGAAAGAATCCAAACCAGTTGGAACACCAATGGCTACTGGAAGTAAGTTGACAAAGGAGGACAAGACAAAAGAGGTAAATAAGACTTTGTATAGATCAATGATTGGAAAAATCATGTATGTTGTACACACTAGACCAGATATTGCACATGCAGTAGGAATTGTTGCTAGATTTTCTGCTAACCCCAGGGAATCACATATGACTACTGTGAAAATAATCCTAAGATATCTAAAGAATGCTGAGGAATTTGGCTTATGGTATAGAAGAGAAGGAAAATTTGAACTAAAGGTGTTTACCGATGCTGATTGGGATAGAAATCTTGATGACCGAAAGAGCACAACTAGAGAAGCATTCTTTATGGGTGATTGACTTGTCACATGGATCAGTAAGAAGCAAGGATGCATCTCTCAGTCTACTACAGAAGCAGAGTATGTTGTTGCTGCTGCAAATTGCTAGTGGAAGGCATGCATATGAAGATCTTAGAACCAGTGATTATCTATTGTGATAATACTAGTGCAATAAACATTTCCAAGAGTCTAGTCATGCATGCAAAGACTAAACACATTGCAATCAAGTATCATTATTTGAGAGAAAAAGTTCAAGAGAAAGAAGTGACACTTGAGTATGTACAATCAAAAGAATAGTTGGCCGATATCTTCACCAAGCCAATGCCCAAAGATACATTTGAGTACTTGAGAAAGAGACTGGGGTCAAACCCTTGTCTACCAGTCAGTAAAAGACTGAAGGCTGCATTAGCCTATATATTATCAGAATATCAGAAATGTTGATGCAAGCAAAGAGAAGAACTTCAAAGCTACATCTATATACAGACAAGTATATATCAGAACCAAGCACCAAAGCATAATGTTGTATTGCTGATGGATAAGAGAAATCTAAGGAATATATTATGGATAAGAGGAAAATGATTATTTGACATGAATGTCAGATATTTAAAACAATTGGCAACAGACACTGTTTCAATATTTGATTGGCATTGTTGTCAAAGGGAGAGAGATTATCCATATTATCACATTCTTTTGAGAAAGGGAAAAGAGATTATCCATTATCATATCACTCCAACAAGTAGAGATTATATCCTAAGGAAGAGAAAATTCTATGAAAGATTACACAACGAGAAAGTTGTTGAAAAGAGGACAAGACATCAAAGAAGAAATTGACACCAGAGGAGATGAAACAAATCAGAAAATAGAAAGCTGCAAGAATCAAATCTAAGCTAAAATAGAGCTTACCAAAGTTTAGTTATGTATCAGTTATCAAACAAAGATTGGTAGTTTGATGAATCTCAACAATTGTATTTCATATTGTATTAGAAATAGTATAGTGTCATAATATAAGTTTTGTTGCCATCAATGCCAAAGGGAGAGATTGATAACATATAACTGATTGAATGTTTGATAATGCTAAAATTGATGATAATGCAAGCCATTAAATCAGTTA
>MU227515.1:589363-627065 GCA_018584345.1 Thuja plicata
ATATAAGTTTTGTTGCCATCAATGCCAAAGGGAGAGATTGATAACATATAACTGATTGAATGTTTGATAATGCTAAAATTGATGATAATGCAAGCCATTAAATCAGTTAATGGTTTGTATTGTCATTGATGACAATTTGATATAATATGTATGATCATGTACATAATGCCAAAGACTTCAGAGAATCAATATTGGAACAAAGGTTATGCTTTCAGCAATGCATAAAAGTCAAGTATTCACTAAGTGACACACAACACCAACGGAGTGCACACCATTGGTAAAGCCAAAGAAGAAAATTCATAGTGATGCCCGACGTACTGAAGACAGTGTTGCCTAATGAAGCAAACCACAGGTTGACCGATGAACTGAAGACAGTGTTGCCTAATGAGTATAAACATTTAAAGATACCCGACGAATGGAGATCACAAAGCAAACTGGAGTCACACCGATGGAACTGGTAGTTGTAACTGATGACTAAATAAAGAGTTGACGAATAGAATAGAGAGTTCAGAAAATGACAAAATATCTAGCTGGCAAGAGCTAAAGATAGACTTAACTGGTTATTTTCATTATTTTATTCGACTAAAGTTAAGTAATTGATTTAAAGAAGATTTGTAAAGTTGGAAAGAAGATAACTACGAGATAAATTAAGATTTATGGTTTAAATTAGATTGGATGGATTATTTTTCATGCCAAGAATCAAGAATCAAGAAACAGTGAATATCATGTCTATATAAGAGACAAGCTTAACTCATTTCCATATACAACAAGGGGAGTGAATAAAAAGAAGATGCTGAAGAGAAACTGATGAAGGATAAATTCATGCAGTACTGATCAATCAAGCTGAAGGAAGAGCTAAGGAATTCTACAAACACTGAAAAACAGTGAGCACAACATCACAGAGAAGAAAGTGTGGAGCATAAAGAATTGAATTGATATATCTGCAATTCAAGTTGCATTAGAAACAGGTCATTTTGTTTCAGTTTAACCATTAAAGCATCAAGTCTCTTAACAGAGTAGGACTTAATAGTATTCTATATATTGAAGTACATCCCAAGGAGTGCCAAAAAGGTTGATTCACGAAAGTAGCACTAGATTTTCCTAAAGCCTATTGACAGTCTAAGAAAGAGGCTGATTCAAGGATGGTAGCAAACTGAGTTGCCTGATACTAAGTGACGACCTATATGTATAAAATCCTCTAACAAGGTCACACCTAATAGTGTGTTTGTAACCTTTCATAGGGTTGGCTCTTAACAGGGCTCACTTAAAAATAGTGAAAATTTGGGGTACCGGTCCCAGTGATTTTTCCCTCAACAAGGTTTCCATGTTAAAATCCAAGTGTTATGTGTGTATGGTTTATTACTTTAGTATTTTACATTTCACATATGCATTTTTGGATATATCAGTATACTCTACTTATTTACTGTATTTCAGTAAATAGTTATACTTCATATCGGTAATCAAAGAGAATAATGATAGACAAGGAAAACCAACAAATAGTTAATCATTATAAGTATTTCATGACATGCATCTTGTAGGGACTTAATAATCTGAGGTTTATTTGATTGGTGGTTAATGATTAAAGGATAAATTTTTGAGGCCACTTATTCACCCCCCCTCTCTGTTATTACTAACAATTGGTATCAAAGCTTGTGTGCTTAGAAGAAAGGTTTCAAGACCTAATTCAAAGATCACAAGATGAACAGACGAGATGTGCCCAAGTTGAACAAAGATAATTTTGCTTCATGTAAAAGTAGAATAAGACTCCACCTATTAGGTACATTGGTAATGATGCTACTCAATTCCTTAAAACTGAATATGTGTTGTCCATAGGAGCACCAACAGTTGAACAAATGAGAGAGAAGCATGAACATAATAGCATGATGATAGAAATTTGCTTCCTCACTCTTCGATGCTGAATTTGAAGATTTTTAAGAATGTAAATCTACAAAGTAGACATGGGACAAATTGAAGCTTGTACATGGTGGTGACAAAAATGTTTTGAGAGCCAAGCCAGAAAGCCTCAGAGGAAAGTTTGATGATCTCAAAATGAAAGAAGGAGAAAATATAACTCAGTATAGCACAAGAATTAAAGAGGTTGTCAATGCTATCTGAGGAGTTGGAGGTGTACTAGAAGAAGATACAGTGGTAAGTAAAATTCTAAGAACCTTACTGACTACCTATGCTATTAGAGTATCTACTATTCAAGAAATGAGAGCAGTATCAAATAGCAATGTTACTCTAGACAGTTTAATTGGAAGACTGATTTCATTTGAAATGAATAACTTTGATAATAGTATCTTACCAAACATAGAGTCTGCATTCAAAACTTCTATGAGAATAAGTAAATCAAGTCACAAAGATACTATAAGAAAAGATAGTGATAGTGAAAATGAAGAAGATGATCTTGATGAAATTGAAGCACTTATGACCAGAAGAATGCAGAGAGGCAAAGGTAAATTACCAATTATTTATTTTAAATACAAAGAGATTGGACACTTTTCTGCAAGATGTACTAACAAAAGAAAAGATGAAAAAAGTAATGATAGATCTTTTGAGAAAGGGTCTGACAGGGTGATTATAGAAGCTACCGAAAATCAAAAAGAAGAGATACCTAAGACTACAAGGACAAAGGAAAGAAGGTCAGCTACCTAGAAAAATGCAAGGATGATTATACTGATACTGACTCTGATGAAGATATTGAGATGGTGTTTGTGGTTGTAAAGGATGATTCAGATGATGATGAAGAAAGGTATGTAGAAACAACACTCATATCTAAAATTAGTAAAAATGATGTTTGGATCATAGATAGTTGCTGCACTCATCATATGACTAGTGATAAGAAAATTTTTGAGACTTTTGAATGCTACAAAGGAGGATCAGTAAGAATGGGAAATGACACACCTTATCTAGTTGAAGGTAGAGGAACAATAATTTTTAAGAACCAGATAAAATGTGAGAATGCTTATTGGGTAAATGGATTGAATTATAATCTATTGAGTGTCTCTTAGTTGAATAATTCAGCTCACAAAGTAGCATTTGAAAATAAGAAGGCAAAGATCTTCAACAAATCTGGGAATCTGATTGGTACCGCTGAGCAGACAAAAGGTAACTTATTCTATCTGTATGATATTGACTCCACTTGTTTGATTTCTACGAACGAGTCCATATGGTTGTCGCACAAAAGATTATGTCATGTGAATTTTGACAACATGATTAAAATTATCAAAAAGAGAAATGTCAGAGGCTTACCGACAATGAGCAAGCTCGACAACATCATGTGTAAAAACTATCAAAAAGGTTAAATGACAAAGTCTAGTTTCAAAAGAAAAATTCATACATCTGATGCAATTCTAGAATTATCCCATACTGACTTATGTGGACCTATGAGAACAAAGAGCTATTATAGAGATAGATATTTTATTCTCTTTGTTGATGATTACTCTAGAACGATGATAGTCATGTTTCTAAAAGATAAATCTAAAGCATTCAAGATGTTTAAATGGTATAAGGCTTTGGTAGAGAAACAAATTGGTAACAATCTAAAATGTTTGAGATCAGATAGAGGAGGTGAGTTTATATCAGATGAATTCACTAACTTTTGTAATGAGCATGGTATAAAAAGACAAGTTTTTGCACCAAGAACACCACAGCAAAATGGGATTACTGAAAGAAGGAATAGATCAATAGTTGACTGTGTTAGAACACAGATGATAGAAAAAGGAATCACCCAAATATTCTGGAGAGAAGCTATCAACACTGTTGTTTACACACTAAATAGAGTACAACTAAAGAAAAACACCAAGAAGACACCTTATGAGCTATTGTATGGATACACACCCAATGTGAGTTATTTCAAAAAATTTGGCAATCAATGTTATATCTTAAAAGATGATAGAAATGGAAAGTTGACTCCAAGAGTGATGAAGGAATCTTTCTAGGGTATTCTACCAATAACAAGGCTTACAAATGTCTAAACAAAGCCTCTAACAAAATTATTGAAAGTGCAAATGTAAAGATAGATGAATTTGCAGAGAAGAATGAACAAGAAAGCACTAAAGAGCCAGAGGACTAAAATAAGTTCACTTACAATGAGGAACCTGACACTCAAACCTACCAACAATGTAGAGCACCTGAGCTACAAATCACTTCTCCAAAACATCAAGCTGCAAATATCGACGGTAAGGATAATGATCAAGAAAATGTGCAAGGTGATGAAGAATAGAATGAAGATCAAAATAATGATCAAGCTAATAGACAAAGGAATATACCTGTACTTGCAAGATATGTAAGGAAGAACCATCCAAAGGTCCAGATCATAGGAGATAAGAAAGCTGGTACAAGAATAAGAAGTAAGTCTTTAAACTCAAGTTGCTTAATTTGTGAGTTTGAGCCAAAATTTGTCACTGCTACACTAGATAATGAGGAATGGATAAGTTCTATGAATGATGAGATTTAGCAGATTGAGAAGAATAGAACATGGTCACTTATTCCAAGGCCAGATGATGAGAATGTTATCGATACAAAATAAATATTCAGGAATAAGCTGAATGAGAATGGAGAAGTCACAAGGAACAAACCAAGACTAGTATGCAAAGGGTATGCACAAGAGGAAGCTATAGACTATGGAGAGACCTTTGCACCTGTTGCTAGGATAGAAGGAGTGAGAATACTACTTGCTTATGCTGCATACAAAGGATTCAAAGTATATCAAATAGATGTCAAGTGAGCATTCCTAAATGGAATACTTGAAAAAGAGGTATAGATTGAGCATCTAGAAGGGTTTGTAGATCCAGACAAGAGGAACATGGTATGTAGACTTCACAAAGCCTTGTATGGATTAAAACAAGCTCCAAGAGCCTGGTATGAATGACTTCATTCCTATCTAATAAGTATTGGATTCATAAGGACTAGTGAAAACAACAATCTTTATATAAAAGAAGATACTGATGGTAACACTTTGATTGCTGAAATATTTATTAATGACATCATATTTGAAGGCAATGATATACTGTGAAAATCATTTTCTGATGAGATGAGCAAAGAATTTGAGATGTATATGTTTGGGGAGATCAAGTTCTTTCTTGGTCTGTAAATTATTCAACAAAGTGAAGGTATTTTCATTACATAGTCCAAGTACATCAAAGAGGTCCTGAAGATATTCAAGATGAAAGAATCCAAACCAGTTGGAACACCGATGGCTACTGGAAGTAAGTTGACAAAGGAGGACAAGACAAAAGAGGTAAATTAGACTTTGTATAGATCAATGATTGGAAAACTCATGTATGTTGTACACACTAGACCATATATTGCACATGCAGTAGTCTAATTATTGCTAGATTTTCTGCTAACCCCAGGGAATCACATATGAATGCTGTGAAAAGAATCCTAAGATATCTAAAGAATGCTGAGGAATTTGGCTTATGGTATAGAAGAGAAGGAAAATCTTGATGACCGAAAGAGCACAACTAGAGAAGCATTCTTTATGGGTGACAGACTTGTCCCATGGATCAGTAAGAAGCAAGGATGCATCTCTCAGTCTACTATAGTAGCAGAGTATGTTGTTGCTGCTGCAAATTGCTCAAATATTGCATGGATCAAAAAAATGCTAGTGGAAGGCATGCATATGAAGATCTTAGAAACAGTGATTATGTATTGTGATAATACTAGTGCAATAAACATTTCCAAGAGTCCAGTCATGCATGCAAAGACTAAACACATTGTAATCAAGTATCATTATTTGAGAGAACAAGTTAAAGAGAAAGAAGTGACACTTGAGTATGTGCAATCAAAAGAACAGTTGGCCAATATCTTCACCAAGCCAGTGCCAAAAGATACATTTGAGTACTTGAGAAAGAGACTAGGGGTCAAACCCTTGTCTAACAGTCAGTAAAAGACTTAAGGCTGCATCAGCCTATATATTATCAGAATATCAGAAATGTTGATGCAAGCAAAGAGAAGAACTTCAAAGCTACATCTATATACAGACAAGTATATATCGAAACCAAGCACCAAAGCATAATGTTGTATTGCTGATGGATAAGAGAAATTCAAGGAATATATTATGGATAAGAGGAAAATGATTATTTGACATGAATGTTAGATATTTAAAACAATTGGCAATAGACACTGTTTCAATATTTGATTGGCATTGTTGTCAAAGGGAGAGAGATTATCCATATTATCACATTCTTCTGAGAAAGGGAAAAGAGATTATCCATTATCATATCACTCCAACAAGGAGAGATTATATCCTACGGGAGAGAAAATTCTATGAAAGATTACACAACAAGAAAGTTGCTGAAAAGAGGACAAGACATCAAAGAAGAAATTGACAACAGAGGAGATGAAACAAATCAGAAAATAGAAAGCTGCAAGAATCAAATCTAAGCTAAAATAGAGCTTACCGAAGTTTAGACATGTATCGATTATCAAACATAGATTGGTAGTTTGATGAATCTTAAAAATTGTATTTCATATTGTTTTAAAAATAGTATAGTGTCATAATATAAGTTTTGTTGCCATCAATGCCAAAGGGAGAGATTGATAACATATAACTGATTGAATGTTTGATA
This sequence comes from Thuja plicata, assembly GCA_018584345.1. Lineage (NCBI taxonomy): Eukaryota > Viridiplantae > Streptophyta > Pinopsida > Cupressales > Cupressaceae > Thuja > Thuja plicata. The sequence continues at coordinate 595,939 of MU227515.1, forward strand.
ATGCTAAAATTGATGATAATGCAAGCCATTAAATCAGTTAATGGTTTGTATTGTCATTAATGACAATTTGATATAATCTGTATGATCATGTACATAATGCCAAAGACTTCAGAGAATCAATATTGGAACAAAGGTTATGCTTTCAGCAATGCATAAAAGTCAAGTATTCACTAAGTGACACACAACACCGACGGAGTGCACACCATCGGTAAAGTCAAAGAAGAAAAGTCATAGTGATACCCGACGTACTGAAGACAGTGTTGCATAATGAAGCAAACCACAGGTTGACCGATGAACTGAAGACAGTGTTGCCCGACGAGTATAAAAATTCAAAGATACCCGACGGACAGAGATCCCAAAGCTAACTGGAGTCACACCAATGGAACTAGTAGTTGTAACTGATGACTAACTGAAGATTTGATGGACGGAACAAAGAGTTTAGAAAATGACAAAATATCTAGCTGGCAAGAGCTAAAGATAGACTTAACTGGTTATTTTCATTGGTTTATTCGACCAGAGTTAAGTAATTGATTTAAAGAAGATTTGTATAGTTTGCAAGAAGATAACTACAAGATAAATCAAGAGTTATGCTTTAAATTAGATTGGCTAGATTGTTTTTCACACCAAGAATCAAGAAATAGTGAATATCATGTCTATATAAGAGACAAGCTTAACTCATTTCCATATACAACAAAGGGAGTGAATAAAAAGAAGAAGTTGAAGAGAAACTGATGAAGGATAACTTCATGTAGTACTAATCAATCAAGCTGAAGGAAGAGATAAGGAGGTCTATAGACACCGAAAAATAGTGAGCACAGCATCACAAAGTAGAAAGTGTGGAGCACAAAAAATTGAGTTGATATATTGATCAGAGAGGTAATGTACTTAAATAGATCTAAAGAATCTACAATTCAAGTTGCATTAGAAACAGATCATTTTGTTCTAGTTTAACCATTGAAGCATCAAATTTCTTAACAAAGTAGGCCTTAACAGTCTTCTATATATTGAGGCACATCCCAAGGAGTGCCAAAAAGGTTGATTCATGAAAGTAGCACTAGATTTTCCTAAAGCCTATTGACAATTTAAGAAAGATGCTTATTCAAGGATGGTAGCAAACTGAGTTGCCCAATACTAAGTGATAACCTATATGTATAAAGTCCTCTAAAAAGGTCACACCTAATAGTGTGTTTGTAACCTTTAACAGGGTTGGCTCTTAACAGGGCTCACTTCAAAAGAGTGAAAATTTGGGGTATCGGTCCCAGTGGTGTTTCCCTCAAAAAGGTTTCCACGTTAAAATCCAAGTGTTATGTGTGTACGGTTTATTACTTTACTTTTTTACATTTCACATATGCATATCTAGATATATCGGTATACTTTTCTTATTTACTGTATTTCAGTAAATAGTTATATTGCATATCAGTAATCAAAGAGAATAAGGACAGACAAGGAAAATCGACAGATAGTTAATCATTATAAGTATTTCATGGCATGCATCTTGTAGGGACTTAATAATCTAAGGTTTATTTGATTGGTGGTTAGTGTGCATGTGTATTTGGGTACCTATTGAAATAGACACACACTCAATAAGTCATTGCATTAGCTTGAAAGGTTAAATAAAACATGTAAAACCCACTAATATCGACCTATTGCCTGCTAACTAGGAAGAGTGTTATTAATAACATATAAGCCCTCAGAATATGCTACAATCAGTGACGAATACAACCTAGCATGAAGGAGTTTTAGATTTAAAACAAACTAAAAAGATGAAAAACAAGCATTCTAGCTCTAAGCATGTGAATATTTAACAATGAAAAAGCATGGAATAAGAAGTGTAATATGATTCTAAGAGTAATCCAATAGCATAAAAATGTATTTTTGATCTAATGTGAAGGTTTATTTACTCTCAAAAATGGCTTCTATTTATAGGAGAATGAGAGAGAGGGGGGGGACAAGGTGAATTAATGAGTGAAGTGGCTCATTAATGGAGGTGTAAGAGCCATTAATGCCCAAAGCATTAATAAGGCATGGGAGAGACATGGGCTTAAGGCATCTTCATTAATAGGGCATTAACAAAAGCCTTAAAGAAGCAAGGTAGAGTGTAAGAGAGTGGCTTGAGAAAATAGACTTTAAGAAAGTCAAGCTTGAGAAAGTGGACTTTCTCAAGTGGGTTGAGTTGCTAAGCATTCCTTAATGGAATGTAACAACATTAGGAGGTGGGTTAGGGTAGAATTTAGGATTAAGATTAGATTAGCAAGGGTGAATGGGTTGAGAAGGGTTAGAACCTAGGGTAGAAGTGGTTGAGATAGGTTAGGTTGGGGTTTAGGGGAATATTAATAAATGAAATAAACTTATTTAATTCATTTAGAAACATAGGAATTAATTATTTAAACAATGAAATTGCTTTTTAATAATTAGGGGACTATAGCCATTTTAATTAAATTAAATAGGCTAGGGGAATGGGTTAATTGCTAGTGGGTAATTGATTTAGGGATTTATTTAATTCCTTTATAATTAAATACCATAGCCATATTTGATTTTGGTTTGATTTGATTGGTCAAAATTAATTTAAATTATATGGCTATAATAGTTAATATAAATCATGTATAAAAATCACCTAGGACATTAAATTGATTTGAAGAATTATGCCAAGCAGTAACAGGGTCATTTGGACATAATCGAAGGTATGATCACACTTAGGGAAAACAGGGTCCATAGTTGAAACAGACCAAATTTAGGTGGTTACATTTTTCCATCTTTGAATTGATGTGCGAGCAGCGCATTGATTCAAAGAAAATTTTCAATTTTGACTTCAGAAAGATTGAGAATCCCGTTCTTGATTGTCGAACAAAATATTGATGATATTAGTCTCGCACTTGATCAAACCAAATTGATAGAATTGATTTTGAACTTGGTTGTCGTCCAAAGATCAATAAAAGATTTTAAAGATACCAATTCTGAACTTGGTTGTCATCCAACAATTGATAATACTGATTCTGAACTTGGTTGTCATCCAAAAGCCAGTATGAAGCTGCTAGAAGATTTTTTTTAAAAAAAATCTTCTAAAATGGGGAAACATAAGATATCAGCTTATGAGAACCAAAGCTTTCTATCCAACAGTTCTGACTTTAGTCAAGGAAACTGTTATGCCCCTAGTTTGTTTGATAACGAAGTCATTTTGATGTTGTTTTTTCAAGTAAAAATTTATTTGATGATAGTGTGATCATGCGCCTTCGGGAAAAAAATGGAAGGAAAAGAAACAAATCCCTTAGTTGAAAAGAATAGAACACTTGCAGGAAGCAGTTAGGACAAGAAAGAATGGAGTAGAAGAAGTTGGAAAAGAAGGTGTGTTTAAAAATAAACACATGATTACCAAGTTAATTACGTGAAAATGTGAGTTCAATTTTGTTCCCAATAGATCAGAGATTTTAGGAATCATTGATTATGTAATTAACTTGGATTTAGAAGAAGATAGAAATCATTTTTGAGCTCAAAATTTCTTATGCTTTTATTCCTATTATAAATACATCATGCAATCTCTAAATGCAGCTATATGCAGACTCTTAGGACTTGTCACTGATTTAGCAAATATTGCAACATTGTTATCATCATTGGGCACTTTTCAGAATGGATCACTTGATAGTACAACCATCACTAATACCCACTGATATTTTGAAAGTATGAATACTATATTTTATTGAAATGTCAGAGATAGACTTAAGCATCAAGGCATAGAAGCCAGGATAAAAATAGTCACCTTCCTTTTAATATACCAGATTCTGAGTAAGGAAAGATATTGGACCCGCAATGACCTTGAAAATTCATATCCATGGGTACATTATGATTCATATACCTTAGTGAAAATCTGGATCAGTAAACAGACAAGGAAATTGTGTCAAACTCATTGTAATTTACACATAACAAAGATCGAGATATATGCGGCTATCCACCCATAGTGGCAGTGCTTACCATAAACATCCAAGTTAGGTGAAATTTATAGGATCATATGAAACAATCACCATATATAGAAAATTAAGAAAACATTATGCCCCCTATCCTTGCAACTCTTTGTCTTTGCACAGATGTCATTGAGCAAATAAGAAGACATAATAAATCATCAATTGAGAATCAATCAAATAAAATTTATAATTACTTAGATGCCCCTAGTTGAAAACATCATCAGGACATTTAAAGAATCATAATCAAACCATTAGAAAACTGTGTGTTAATTAGTACTTTGTTCATCCATATGTCAAACACAGTAAAGATTCATCAATTAGAAAAGTGAGAATATAAGCAATATGGTGTTCCATGTCTGTGCCTTGGTAGGATAATCCATGCCTATTTGCAATCCTGTGTGGTTTTTTAGGAATGTTGTGAATGTAAATGTCATGTCCCATGTTTTGAAAAGACACCGTTGTTGTTGGGAAGTGACATTGTTTTGCATGTGTCAAGAAACATTATGTCTGTGAGGCAAACCAGCCTAGAGAAACCTAGCCACCGCAACTGACTATGCCAACAAAGATGCCCCCAATGCAGAATGATCTATTCCTAGAACGTAAAGATAGACAAATCCCAAGCGAGGATAAGATAGTCATTTAGGAAGATGAAGTTAGCGTATGAGCACAGGCAAAATAATGAAGGCCTAGTATCAGTAGTGCATTGATAGATGGAGCACAGAACACAAGTGACACCTGATTTCCAGGTTTTCACCACTTGGAAAGATTCTTTTTTTCATTCTTTTTGCTACCAAGATGCCTGTTTTACCAACTGCTCATCGAGACACTTTTTCTCTTTTTTCAAATTTTTTTGCTATTTTTTCTTTTTTGAATGTTTTTGTAGTATCAAGGCACCTTTTTGCTAGGTTTTCACCAAGGATACCCATTTTGTAGGACTTTTTCCACTGTTTTTGGATTTCTTCAGGATCAATTTTCTAAATGTTTTTGGTATTTTGACAGAACATTTTGCTGTACAGACTCTACTAGCTGAACATTAAGCGTAGAACCGCTTCAAATGTAGAGTGTTGATAGGATCTAGAAGAATGTCTCCCTTGGGTGTAGCTAACTGATAAGCTCTAGTCCCAAAAGTAGTAGTGATAACATAAGGTCCCAACCAGTTAGGTTCAAACTTTCCTTTCTGCTCTCGGTTAGGCTAGTTTTTAGGATTTTCTTTCAGGACAAGATCTCCCACCTCAAACTTGCGTGGTTTTACCTTCTTGTTGTAACCTTTGGACATCCTTTCTTGGAACACTTTGAGGTGATCAAATTCTTGTTTCCTACACTCATCTAGTAGGTCCAGAGAATTTACTTGGTCAATGTGGTACTGGCCATCAGTAACTAGTCCTTGTAAAGATATCTGCAAAGATGGAATTTCAACCTCAATAGGTAATACTACTTCAGTGCCATAGACTAGAGCAAATGGCATGGCTCTAGTTTGTGTTTGGATGCTTGTTCTATAGGCCCATAGTGCCAGATTCAGTTGTAAATGCTAGTCTCTACCAGACTTGCTCACAGTTCTATGTAGGATCTTGAGAATATTTTTGTTTGATGCCTCGGCCTATCCATTACCTTGAGGATAATAGACCAAGGAGCAATGTTGAGTGATATGGAACTGTTCATAGAGGTCATCAATGTCTTGATTTTTAAATTGGCCCCCATTATCTGTCACAATTGAAGAGGGTATCCCATATCTACAAATAATGTAGTTCAAAATGAACATAGCTACATGTTTGCTAGTGGCTTTGATTAGCGGCATGACCTTGACCCACTTTGTGAAATACTCAGTGGCCGTAATGATAAAATTGTGTCCATTTGAAGAGTTGGGATATATTTGTCCAACCAAGTCAAAGGCCCATTGCTAAAATGGTTAATGTGTTATGAAAGGTATCAATTCTCTGGCAGGAGCATGAATAAGGTTTCCATGCATCTGGCATTTAAGACATGCTTTTGAAAATTGAATAGCATCTTTCTCCATGGTAGGCCAATAATAGCCTACTTTGAGCAGTTTCTTAGCTAATGAAAAGTCATTCGAGCGTGATCCACATACACCTTTGTGGACATCTTTTAATGCAAGATCAGACTCTTCAAGTTCTAAACACTGAAGAAGTGTACCATCGAGACTATATGTTGATGTAGGTTATTAGTTATGAGGACATAATGTGATGTTGTCCTAATCAAGGATCTTTTTTCCTTTCTAGATAGATTGGCGGGAATGGTTTGGTCAGAAAGGTATGTAATGATACTGGCATATCGAGATGGATTTGGGGTATTCAAGGCACATATTACCTGGTATTCTGGATTGGCAAAGGTAGGATAGGATATTTCTTCCACCAAGAAGTCATAGCGGAATTGATGCTCTTCCAGTTGTAACATGGATGCCAAGGTAGCCATAGCATCTGCAGCTTTGTTCTCTGATCTTGGTATCTACTGGAAGGTAACGAAGACAAAGTATTTTGTCAAATCATCAACTAGTTTCTTGTAGGGAATCAAATTTTCATCTCTTGTTTGATACTCCACATTTACTTTATTGATAATTAGTTCAGAGTCACCATATACGTGTAACTCAATGATCTTCCATTCTATGGCTAGCTTGAGGCCATTGATCAATGCTTCATATTCTGAGATATTGTTGGTGCATGGAAACATTAATTTGTAAGATTTGGGTATCTTGTATCCTTTTGGAGTTATGAAGAGGACCCCTACTCCAGATCCTTGTTGAGTAAATGAACCATCAAAGTACATCTTCCATAGATGTTCGGTGAGATGCATGATTATTTCATCAGGAAATTCAATTAGTAATGGTTCATCATCCTGGAGCTGTGAATTAGCCAATTGATCTCCAAGTACTTGTCCTTTGATAGCTCTTGGTTCTACATATTCAATATCAAACTCACTTAGAATTAGGACCCATTTTTCCAAACGTCATGTTAATGTTGTTCTGCTCAAAAGATAATTCTGAGGATCTATCTTACCAATGAGCTTTACTGTATGAGAAAGCATGTAGTGTCTTAATTTCTATGATGCAAAAACAACTGCCAAGCATGCTTTCTCAATAATGTTATAATTGAGCTCATAAGTAACTAGAGTTCTACTAATGTAGTAGATAGCTCTTTCTTTCTTTGTGTCATCTTCTTGTGCTAGTAATACTCCTAGGGATGTAGCCGTTGCTAAAATGTATAGGAGCAAAGTTTTTTCATGAATAGGAACCATAAGAATAGGTGGAGCAGCCAGGTACCCCTTCAATTCTCTAAAGTTTGCTTCACAGTGTTCATCCCAATTGAATGTAACCCCTTTATGTAGTAAATTAGTAAAGGGTTGTGCTTTATCTGTAAGTTGGGACATGAACCTCCTGATAGATTGGAGTCTCCCTTGTAGCATCCTCATTTGACTAATATTACATGGAGGAGTCATCTCTAGAATATCTTTTACCTTCGTAGGATCTACCTCGATTCCCTTTGTTGAAACTATGAATCCTAGGAGCTTGCCTGATTGGACCCCAAAGGAACATTTCTTTGGATTGAGCCTGAGTTGGAACTATTCCATTCAATCCAATATATTTCTTAAATCAGCAATATGAGTACCTCTTTCTTTGGATTTATCCAATGTGTCATCGACATAGTCCTCCATGTTCTTGTGCATCATGTCATGGAATATTGTTGTCATAGCTCTTTGATATGTTGCTCCAGCATTCTTTAGCCCAAATGGCATGACGTTCTAGAAAAATGTGCCCCATGCACATGTGAATGCAGTTTTCTCTTGATCCTCTGGGGAGATCTTGATTTGATTATAGCCTGAGAATCCATCCATTAATGAATACATCTGATAGCCTTCCATAAGGTCTATGATCATGTCAATATTTGGTAGAGGGAAATCATCTTTCAAACATGCTTTGTTGAGGTCTCTAAAGTCCATGCAGATCGTAATAGATTTATCAGATTTAGAAACGGAAACTACATTAGAGATCCATGCTGCATAGGCAATGACTCGAATAAATCTATCTTTCAACAATTTTTCTAATTCTGCTTTCACCAGTAATGCGACACGAGGATGCATTTTTCTGAGTTTTTGTTTCACAGGCTTGATCCCAGGAGCTATAGATAAGTGGTGCATAATGAGATTGGGATCTAGCCCTGGCATATCAGTGTAGGACCAGGCGAAGTTGATCTTTTTCTCCTTTAGGAACTTTGTGAACTGTACCTTCTCTTCTTCTCATAAAGATTGTGCTAGATGAACTATCTGAGGATTTTCAACAGTGTCCAAGTTCACTGGCTATGTTGGTTCAATCAATACTAAAGACCTTTCCTAAAAGTGTTCAGGGAGGATATCAAGAGTCTCATCCTTTGGCGCCTCTAAGAGGTTTTCACCATTGGATACATCTTTTTTCTTTACTATTTTTGGATCTGATACTACCACAGAGTGGTTTTCACCATCATTCCACTTTTTCTTTTTATTTTTCAATTTGTGACTAAGAAACTTGATATCCTCCTGTGACATGTTCTCACTCCTTACATTGGTGGAAGAAGGGTGAGGTTCACAAGCATTAAGGTAACAAGATAGGGAGTGGTCATTGGGAAAGTCGAGGATAGGATTGGGATCTATTTCAGTCCAATCGATTAGGTCTGGAAGTACCAATGTTAGGGGGTCAGATTCTGGGAAGGACAGCATTGCATTAGCATCACAACTGTTAACCGACATGACATGATCTGTTAAGTTAATATCTTCAATGTTTAGATTAATAAGAGTAAGATCGTTGTTAAAAGGGTCATTATCAGTTATATATGGATCAAACTCTAGCAACTCGTCAATAGATCTCTCATCATCATCCCTTTGTAAAAGGAGGCTTCTTTCTTGTAGCCTATGAAATTCTTCTAGAGTTATGTATTCACTAGTGTCTCCATCAATGATCAAAGGAAGGAACTCTTCTTCTGCTTCAGGAGGATCGGTATCATTGAAAGGAGTGTTAGGTCATTTACTAAGAGCTAAGGAAGCTGCAAACATGTGAATTGTATCTACCCCAATTTCCTCAGAGGCAATAGATAGTCGATCCCACTCATAGTCATGAGAGTCTATGACATCGTCATCAGATTTATCCAAATATTCAGCAATGTTTATTTGATGGACTCGATTAGCTGCTTGTAGATCAAAGTGAGGTAGATCTAGAACATGTGAAATTGTGACCAATTGCCCCCAGTTAGGATGTAAATTTTTTGGCCGGGGTTCCTCTTGAGTGATTGTAGCTATGGTGTCTCCTACCTCTTGAATGGGAGGTTGTGCTAGCAAGGGAGTATAAAGATCTTGTGGTACCTCAAAACTAGGTACGTAGCATTCTCCTTGATATTCAAGATTTTCCATACCAATATGTAGTAATCTCTCATAAGGCCATGGTTCTGATATTATCTCATCTGTTTTATCACTCCCTATTTCAGAAGGTGGACTCTCTTTTGAAGTAGGTTTGTTGGATTGAGTATTAAAGCCCAGTCCTATTTTATCTCTGTTAAGGCGGAACTCCATGGGTATGGGTTCAATGATCCCTCATCCTATGTCATTTAGAGGTCCCTTTCCTTTGTAACCCATTTGTTTGAAGAAATCATATCCCTTTCCATACTGCTCTGGGGATATCTTCACATGTTTGACCTCAGAGTCCACTGGTTCTTCCTTGTAAAGCCAGTTCAAGACTGCCTATTCTTCTGTGTTATCTGAAGAAGATGTGGATACCTTTATCATGCTAGTTGCCTTCTGTACTTCTAGCTCCTTGACTGTGAGAGGTGTGAATGTTGATGATGGTTTTCCATAGGATCTCGGTGATACTGGAAGCTCTATCATGGAGGGATTCAGGTCCAACTTGTACTCTCCCATACCTATTTCTTGAAGTTTCAATGTTTTGCTAAAACCCTTCATAACCATGTCCTTTGTAGTCTCAGGAGCAACTGCATCCATAGCCTCTTTATTTTGTGGGATCATGCTACCTACTTTGATATTGTTGCAAGTGTAGTTGGCATTCGCAGGAATTGTCACTTCTATCCCATTATGTGGGAACTTGATGCATTGGTGATAAGTGGATGGTATAGCTTGCATCTCGTGAATCCATGGTCTGCCTAGTAGAATGTTGTAGGCCAATGGTAGATCCAAAACTTGACATATAACATTCCTTTCAATGGGTCCAACTCTAATAGGTAGAGCAATGAGACCCCTGGAGGATCTTTCTTCCTCATCATATGGTTTGATGGTGATCTTGTTTCTAGTGTCAATTGTTTGTTCTGAGAGACCTAGTCTCCTAACGAGATCCAGTGTACAGATATTTAATCCTATGCCTCCATCTATCAATACACGTCTAACATGGGATTTATGAATAAGAACTTTGATATGGAGGGGTTGATTGTGTGGATGGGTCAATGACTTGTCATCTTCTTCTGAGAAGGAGAGATAGTGTGGCACTAAGATGTGGTTGACCATCGCTTGAAACTTGTCTATATCAATATCCTTCAGGACATTAGCAGCATGTAGGGCTTGTTCTAGGATTTCCCTATGCACAGTGGATATCTTGAGCAATTCAAAGATGGAAATTTTGGCAGCGGTTCTTTGCAATTGGTCTACCAGGTCATATTTTGCTCCGGGGATAGTGACCACATTTTTTGCTACTAGTTTAGGGATAGTTATAATAGGAACCTTTGATGTTGATGTCAGTTTTGGAGGTCCCTTGATTGTAACCTGTGCTTGGCTCTGTGTGACAGCATTTGAGGAGGATGAGGCTTCCTTAATCGTGACCACATTGATGGATTCAGTTTTGATATTGAGCATATTGATCACATTGTCACTCTTGGAATAGGTGTAGTTTACCTCATTACCTTTCCCTTTAGATGTTTCCCCTTGATTGTAATTAGGAAAGGGTTTGTTAAATGTTGTATGGTCCTCATTGGTAGTATGTCCATCTACCTTGATCTTACCTCCTTCAATGAGGTCTTGGATAACATGTTTTAGATTGAGACAATTAGTAGTCTTATGTCCTTTGTTTTTGTGAAAGACACAATAGGAGTTATCATCCCACCATCTGGGTTTGACCATTGGTTCCCATGGTTTAGAATCGGGAATTATAAGAACTTTGTTATCCACCAATGTCTTTAAAACAGTCTCAAGAGGTTCCCCCAAAGGAGTGAATGTTCTCTAGGGTTTTGAAGTCCATGTGCATCCTTTGTCCATATCATTGTTTGTTTTGGGAACAGGAGGTGTTATTTTAGCATCTTTGCTTGCTTGCATGCCATTCGTCAGATTGAATGCTTCGGGTTTAGAATTGATGTTAGAGGCATCAACTACTCTGTCATTAACAACATTCTTGTTTTGTTTCCACCATTTAGGCTTGGAGTTGGAGCTACTGCCTTTGCTTTTGTTTTGAAGGGTGATCTCTCCCTTTTTGACCATGACTTCCTCAATATGGAGGGCATTTTTAATCATCCTATTGAAACTAGGAGAATCTTGCATTTATAGAGAATAGCTCAATTCTGGCATGAGATTATTGATGAAGATTTCCATCTTTTCTGTTTCGGGAATGACCCTTGAATATCATGCAAAAATCTTCCTCCATATTTGTAGGAAGTGTGTAAAGGATTCTCCAGTTTTCTGTTTGGTATTGCATAGGTCCATCATAGTGACATCATGTTGGATGTTGTAGGAATAATGTTGAATGAACCGTTGCATTAATTCCTTGAATTTTTTGACCTTAGGGTTCAATTTTAAAAACCACTCCATGGCATTTCCTCCTAGACTTCCTGGAAACAATCGCATGAGGTAAGTGGGTTCGTGCATGTATTCAATTCTTAGAGCACAAAATTCCCTTACATGGTCGTGTGGATCAGTTTCTCCCATGTACTTGTCATACTTAGGCTTTGCCACATTGGGAGGAAATGGGACCATAGTGATACTCTTGTTGAAAGGGAATGGACAAATGGCATCCAAAGAGTATTTCATTTTAGGTTTGTCCTTTTTGTGAGATTGGTGAGATCTATTTGCATTAGATTGAGCTATTTGGTGAGAATAGATATCAGGTTTGGTACCTCCTTTTCTTTGAGATCATCCACATTATAATCCTTGGGTAGCTTGACACATGTGGATGCTAGATGGAGGAAGTACTTTTCTTTATCATCACTGATTATCCATTCCAATAGCTTGTGGATTCATTTACTCTGTTTGAGTTTTTCATATTCATCTTCGGGGATTTCTTCTTCACTATCTGACCCAAATGGATTATGTTCAAACTTGGGTCTTTCTTCTTCTTCCGTGCCTTCAGATTGTGCTTGTTTGTCATCATTATAACCCTCAAAAGCCTTGCTCCATTCATTAGCGTGGCTATCCATTGGAGGTGAATCTAGATCAAAAAGGGAACTGCGAGAAGTTTCTCCTTGGAAGTGTGGTGTTTTAGGAGGCACTTTTGATCCCTTAGTTGTGTACTGGTTTCATCTTGTGTTAACCATGAAGTTTGTTTCTCAACTTCGTTAACGCTTCCCAATAATGCAAGTATGGTTTTCAGATTGTTCAAGTGGGCGTGTATAGGTAGAAGTAACTATTTTGTTTTGTTGGTGGATGTAAATGATTCCAGTGTCAGAGGGTTAGAATGCCCTGATAGTGAGTTGGGAATCAAGTTGTTGATAGAAAGTGGATAGGCCACACGTATTGAACCGTGTGAAGGACTGACTATGCATGCAAGGTGGACATTTTGAAAGATTTTTGAAATAACAACAGGGAGACCAGAAGAGACAACAGGAACCAGCTAAAGAGAAAAAAGGGTATCCTAATCCACTGAGACCTCCTAAGAAAAACTGCTAGAAATGTCCACTGCCCTAAATACGAGCTCCTAGATGCGAACCTCTGATGATACCAAATACAATCCTAGAATCTGGATACGACTACTTGCTGACCAAATATGATTCTATATCCCAGATACGATCCTAAATATGGGCTACAACTCAAGAAAAATAGGATATGATTTTATGATGTCTTTGTCAGTTTGGGTCAGTTTTGAAAAATTCATCTTCGAGGTGCGTGAAGGTGTTTGTTTCCAAATTTCATCAAGAGGTGTCGTAAGGCATGAAAAACACTTGTACTCCAGGGTTTGAAATTTGTTGATTGTTTTGAGGAGCTTATCTTTTTAGTGAGCTTTTGAACACGTCAAATAGTTTTGCATTGTTAAGAGGGTAAAACAAATACTCTTTTTGTCCTATTCTCTAGGTGGAGGATGAAAATCTTTGCTTGTTGACTTAGGTACACACTCAAATGCTAATCAGAATATAACCATCACCAAGCATGCAATGGCTCCAGTCATGATGCTATATTAGCTGACTCCAAACTCAAGTGAGGGCACAATATGACGAGTGTCTTGGGGCAATTAATTTTTTCCTTACACGAAGATTATCACCCTTTCGGGGATGAATCAAGTATTCTTTTAGTTGAAGTTGTTGTAGATTATTGGAAAATCTATTTGAAACTATCCCCCATAGAATTTCACAAGGAAAAATTGAGGCGTATAGCTCTATGAGTACCTGAATATATATAGTCTCACAAGAAAGATTCAAGTGGCTCCACTCTATATATACCTTGATATGTTCAAGGAATGATGTCATAATTCCAAGAATAAAACTAGTTTCATCTTCCGAGGCTTTGGCCTATGAGGAAGAAACTATTTATAGTGAGTTGGAAGGGTCAGCGTAAGACCTGTCCTCACTTGGGTCATTCCCAGGAGATTTTTCCCTCAATCGGTAGGCCCTCTACTATTTAAATGATATGGTAACTTAGATTGGCGAGCTTAGGATTTCTAGATTTCTAATTCCTCAAAAGAAGAAGAGCATACTCTCCTAGTCCATGCCATTTTCTCCCAAAGCACTTAAAACAAAGGTTCTTTCCCTCAAGCTATGTTGAGCTTCATTTAATTTGTTCCTATTTTAAATAAAATAGGATGGTTTGAAAGGGAAATTTGCCTTGTTCAATTACCACATTGATTTAGTGATTTGTGTTGTTCAATTTCTGATTTCCAAAAGAAAATTTATACGATTGAACTTGTTCAATTAATCCCACATATTTAGTGCTTTGTTTTGTTCAGTTACTATCCCAAATTAAATTAAATAATGTGTCTGTTTGTTCATTTACCCCTAATTTTATCACAAATGATAAGACAATGTCTGATTTTCTGATTCTCCTTAAGAGGAAAAGAGCATAATATCTAGTCATTTTATCAAGTGGAAAAAAAATGGTCTTAAATTTGGAAAGAAATTAAAATAGAAGTCAAGATGGGGGTTGGTATCCTGTAAAACCAAGTTAGTATCTTTTTAGTGCAAACGCCACGAAAACCTCCAAATATACCCTACAAACACTTTACCAAGCTGCAAAATACCACAAACACCACTTTGTCAAAATGTTAGGATTAGTCAAATGAAATACCCAAGCTTTCAAACCAGATGCGATCCTAAAATCCTACTGAATGTGAGGTAGTATCCGATATGCGAGTTTTCTTACCAAATACGATCCAACACTTACCAGATGCGATCCAAAACCAAAAATAATCTGGGAAATTCTGGATGCGATCTGACTTTTCTGCAATGTAATGGCGTATCCCAGATACGATCCTAAATGGGTAAAAATGATTTTGTGTCCGGATCCTAAGCATGTAAATTGACAAAAAGTGTTAGAAAATGAGGCCAAGTTGAAAATCAGGCCCCTCGGTGGGCGCCATAAATGTGTGTATATTTCGGTACCTGTTGAGAAAGACACAAACACTCAATAAGTCATTGCATTAGCTTGAAAGGTTAGATAAAACATGTAAAACCCACTAATATCGACCTAGTTCCTGCTAACTAGGAAGAGTGTGATTAATAACATATAAGCCCTCAGAATATGCTACAATCAGTGACGAATACAACCTAGCATGAAGGATTCTTAGATTTAAAACAAACTAAAAAGATTAAAAACAAGCATTCTAGCTCTAAGCATGTGAATATTTAACAATGAAAAAGCATGGAATAAGAAGTTTAATATGATTCTAAGAGTAATCCAATAGCATAACAATGTATTTTTGATCTAATGTGAAGGCTTATTTACTCTCAAAAATGGCTTCTATTTATAGAAGAATGAGAGAGGGACATGGGGGACAAGGTGAATTAATGAGTGAAGGGGCTCATTAATGGAGGTGTAAGAGTCATTAATGCCCAAGGCATTAATAAGGCATGGGAGAGACATAGGCTTACGACATCTTCATTAATAAGGCATTAATGAAAGCCTTAAAGAAGCAAGGTAGAGTGTAAGAGAGTGGCTTGAGAAAATGGACTTTAAGAAAGTCAAGCTTGAGAAAGTGGACTTTCTCAAGTGAGTTGAGTTGCTAAGCATTCCTTAATGGAATGTGACAACATTAGGAGGTGGGTTAGGGTAGAATTTAGGATTAAGATTATATTAGCAAGGGTGAATGGGTTGAGAAGGGTTAGAACCCAGGGTAGAAGTGGTTGAGATAGGTTAGGTTGGGGTTTAGGGGAATATTAATAAATGAAATAAACTTATTTAATTCATTTAGAAACATAGGAATTAATTATTTAAACAATAAAATTGTTTTTTAATAATCAGGGGACCATAGCCATTTTAATTAAATTAAATAGGCTAGGGGAATGGGTTAATTGCAAGTGGGTAATTGATTTAGGGATTTATTTAATTCCTTTATAATTAAATACTATAGCCGTATTTGATTTTGGTTTGATTTGATTAGTCAAAATTGATTTAAATTATATGGCTATAATAGTTAATATAAATCAGTGATAAAAATCACCTAGGACATTAAATTAATTTGAAGAATTATGCCAAGCAGTAATAGGGTCGTTTGGACATAATCAAGGGTATGATCACACTTAGGGCAAATAGGGTCCATAGTTGGAACAAACCAAATTTAAGTGGTTACAGTTAGTGATTAGAGGATAAATTTTTGAGGCCATTGATTCACCCCCCCCCCCCTCTCAGTAACAATGGTTAAACTGATACTATAATGATCTAATNTGATTCCCCCCCCCCCCCCTCTCAGTAACAATGGTTAAACTGATACTATAATGATCTAATTAAAATACAACTCTGATTTGTAGATATTCATATCTATTCTAAGTACATAATACCTCTGATCAATTTGTACTTCTTCAGTTCATATCATACTTCATACTTTTTCTTCTTGGTAATCTTTTTTCCTCTATTTTCTCAGTGATGTCTACAGAAAATGCTTGGTTCTGTCTTTAACCAGTTTGATCAATCATGCATAAAATTAGCATGTAAGCATCAGGTGCTTGTGATGTTATAATTCAAAATGAATATGTTGTCTCTTATATAGACATTATATATCATTTAATTTTCATCCTTCAGATCTTGCCGCTTTTCTCCATTGTTTATTTTTCCGCTTGATCCTTCCTCGACAGTTGTGTTAAAAACATGTTTGAATCTCTGTCATCTGATCTTTATTTAATTTTCATAACAGTTTGATCAAATAAAAAACTTTATCTTTTACCTGGAAATCATCAATTTCTAGATCAGCATCCAAGTCGGCCTCAATTAGAATTAATTGCTCGGTCTTAGTATTAACTGTGTTGCGTCGGCAATCCTTTGCTCGGTTATCACTGCTCGGTATTCACTGCATTTTATACAGTTGTTACTGTCTCTCGATGTATACAAAACTCTTTATTTACCGACCATATAAGCATTGTTTGATATAGATCTTCAAATCATAACAAATGTTTTCCACCATAATAATACTCAAATAAGTTGACATCAATGACAATACGTTAACTTATAATGCTTATCATCACTTTTACAACTTAGTTGAATATCAACAAATGACTTCAAACATATAATCATTATAGCTCATTAGTAATGAACAATATATTTATCTTAAATTTCATGTTCTATACAAAAATCCTTAAGATATTGATTCATGCACTCCCCTAATAGTTGTATATAATAAGACTTGACTACTTCTCCACCATATACTTTTAAAGTCCTAAAAATGATGAGAACCTCAATCTTGTACATTACAAAGGATAATCATTTGCATAAAAAGAATTTATAAAGAAAAGTTAGCACATATCTGAAACCTAAAAGGATAATAGAAAATTACATAATAGCACTATAGACCAAATCTAAAGTGATCCTAATGATCAATATTTTTTAAGAACGCGTACCTGAAAAACAGTCATGTAAAATACATCCTAGGAAGAGAAACCATCAACTCTATAATTTCAACTACTCAAAATAACTATAGTTGAAATACGATGGTGTTCAATCACAGATTGGTCAATGAAGTAGTAGGATAATTAGTTATTGCCGTGAAGGGAGGCTACGCTTTGATTTTTTCTACTTAATGACCAATTGTTATGGCAGGATTCTCTGTTTGAACCAGGAGGAGGTATAGGATATTAATAATGCACTAATGCTGGGCCATCCTGCTAAATGTCAAATAATATAAATTATTATCAAAACATAATAATATGTAAGCTTGCTTAATAATGAACCCAGTTGCTCTAATTATCAGTATTCTAATTAATTAATTCACTGCATAATCGTAATTAATTCAACATGAAATAGGCAAGCCAAATTAAAAGGATAGTTTAAGATAATAATAGGGATTCGGTTCAATAAATCAAATTGACCATGTGAAGAATGGCTACTCTCTTGCAAGTCTCATAACGTTCTTTGTGCATAAGATTAAACACGTTGATTCATTTTTCTGTTTTATTTCCTTACTTCGAAGCTGGTTCTTTGACCCAATGGTTCACAGCATCGTATGATGGATTTATCCTCCCATCCTAATCTTACTCGCTACTAATGAAATTTAGCTAATCCATTGGATATAACTGATGGCTACTTGGCATCTTTTATTCACATCACATTTCAGATATTATTGTATCTGCATCCATGATTGACTTAGTCCAAGCATACGAGGTCATCTTCAACCAAGAAAACATAATCCATGTGTCATAGCCATTGAAAAATACACACTCTCTCTCTCTATATAGGTTGATTACTTATGCTAAGATAGTATATTTTTAGTTACAAAGAATTTTGTACTATTATTTTTATTTAGTTGTAGACATCAAGCCTTAGAGGAAGTACATGTGATTTTATCAATTGTACAACCTAGGTATATCTTTTCGTCAACAAAGGATAGAGCTCGGATCATATTAAAGTTGACTGAATAAGACTTCATCTATGAAGTTAATCAAGCATCTCGTAGTTGAGTGAGGCCACTAATAATTACAGTAGATCAGACTAAATATTCTCAATAAGTGTAGTTGCAACACCATATATAGTTCGAATTACCATATTGAGTGAGTTTATATCCAACATTAAATAAAAATGTCCTGCAATGGTTTTTAAAATCAATATAAAAATATTTTAATTAAGCTAAATCTAGATACAAATAGTAATCATTATCTTCTACTAAATTATGCTTTGACCCTGTACAACTCTTGAAACTGACGGTTTACTGTTTAATTTTTTAAATTTTAAATACACTACTTTTCACTTCAAACTACAATTATCATAACTTCATATATTTGAAGCATCTGCATAATCTATAAGAAGGAAAATTGATTTATGCTACTTTTTGATCTTGCGGTAATCCATAGACAATAACTGAAAAGTAATTGATGATCCATCCGTAACAACTACATATTCATCTATGTAGAAATTTGAATGCTATGTATGTAAATTGCATGTAGTAGCTTGTAAACCCATCTTAAACTTCAATTTATAAAGATTGTTGCTAAATATATATTGTGGTTGACTGTAGCATAAAAAGTTGGTTTGAAGTGCAATCACCCATACTTTCTTCTTAAAGTGCCCTTTTTTTTATCTATAAGGGACCGAAGTTGGATATTAATAATAAATGAATATAAGTGTACGATGTTCCTGGTTCATGAGAGCATATAGGCGGGAAAGAACAAGTAAGAAAACCCTCAATTGTGACTCTTGATGCTCTACTAGCTAATTAAATTTAAAAAAAACATGAAGGCAAATAACCTTACCTAGATACAATATAAGGTTATGTCCAACCCAACTCATCTACAATACTAGCTTGGAGTTCTGGCTTTTGCGAAAATACCTATTTCAGTAGGAAAATTATCCCTTGAGCTTTTAACAATGCAAAGTTATGTACCCTTCAAATCCACCAAGAAATCTTATCAAATTTTTTGCACAGATGCACAAAAGCTCTTTGATTTTTAGCTATTCCATCTACATCCAAATAAGTGGAAAATAAGTGTTCTTTCAACATTAAAACTACATTCCTTATCTTTTAATGTGGATGTTGATTAATTCCACCTTTTCCTACTACCATGATGCTCCACCTACAACTAGATAAAAGACAAAGAAAATAGGCTTGAAAAGAATGAGTTATCTTAGAGTTGCTTGAAGTTACTTTTCCTTCCTCCACGCTCTTCCATTTATATCCTTTGTTGGCTATGATTCGGTCTTATTTGTAAATCATTCCCGCCACAAGAAATTTGAATTTCTTCTCCAAGTCACTTGGTTTTATGATGTTTCTCTTTATTTGCCGACCTCCTTACTCTTCCATTTGTATCCTTTTCCAACTGTGACTCAATCAAAGTTGTTGTAGTAATCCATGATTTTTAAAGTAGTCCTCTTAGAGGCATTAATCTATTCACTGAGGTAACCTTGATTGGAGTATCCATTTTGATCACAAATTGTTAAACAATCACCCACCTTTATGTGAAGAGCCAAGGAAATACTAGAGCCAGCAAACTAAGATTTTCTAATGATCAACAAAATCGAAGAATGATATCACAACCACCCCCATCTATCATTTATGCATCCAAGAGAGAGTTGACCTTTTTCTGCAATGTCCTACCTCAGCCATGGATAGCAAATACAGAGAGAAAGTTGAACACTTTAATGATACATCGTGCTTCATATGGAACATTTTTTAGGCAAAACCAAGCCCACCTGATAAAAGTACATGTTTAAGATGGGATTAAAAAAATCTTCCTTTTCACCAATTTATCTGCCTTTTGATTGCCTTCTCTATAGATATGGTTGATCATGGTCTGTTCAAACCTACTGATAAATTTTTTAATATCACTTCGAGTAAAGAGCGAAGTCTCCATTTTGGGGTTGATTTAAATCTAATAGCATTGATCACAATCATAAAGTCTCCTTCAATTTCTATCTTGGAAAACCCCAATTCTAAACAGAAGGATAAACCTATAAGTAGGGCTTTAAATTCCACCATATTGTTTGTATCATCCTCCAAGGGTTTATAGATTCTAGCAATGATATTTCCCTGATGGTAGTGAATCACACAACTAGCCCCTGAAGGGCCGGGGTTTTGAGATTCTAGAGATTCTTAAAATGATTTTAATGTATTCACATAGTTTGGATAAAAGAATTGTGTGAATCTAATTAGGAGTGGGGATAGTGTGGTCATCAAATAGTTATGCCAACCTCCTTCTTCACCTCTCCTTGCTACTTGTTAATAAAAACAATAGTGTTTATACAGTTTCTTTTCTCGCCTACCTACTCCTACTACTTTCCACATGCATCCCTCAGTTGACTATACCTAAAACATGAATGATTCGAATCCACAAGCTATTAAATTAAATATAATAAAATAGCCAGTTTCATATTCAAATAGTTTGAGATATTAGGTAATGTGGTAAAATTTGCAATTACACTCTTAATAGTGTGAAATTTTTTTAAAAAAAAGTGGCGAAGACCATTACATAAATGTTGTTGAAATGAAAATAAAAGAGAGTACATAAGAAATTTGGATCAGATAGGATATAGGAATATTTCTAGTCACTCTTAATATAAAAAATTAAATTAGAATAAGGACAGAAATAATTTTTTTGAGCTATGGAAAGTAAAAATTTAAGAACAAAATAAATTTTGATGAGAATGAGGTACCTTCCATGCACGTAAATTGCACATAGCAGAACTTAAGAAGAGACTCGTATCCAACCTCATTTAGTTTAATGTTTGACATATAAATGAAAATGCTCTAAGGTTGATACAAAACAATATTGAAAGACTAGTTCTCATTAGAAAACATAAAAGAGGATGTTCATTGTGGAAAAAAATGTCAAATTAAAGTCACCATTAACTAAAACTAGCAGCCACCTAGTCCAATACCTCCTGCTGCCGCTAGGGTTCCTATCGATGTCGTGTCTGGGGGTCGACGGCTCTCAACGTTCACAGTGCCTAGTAATGGTTTTGTGTCTAGCATTGATGCCGCTAGGGTGGCCACGGTTGTTGCAAGAAGAACAATGGAGGATTCTTCCCTATTTGTGCATGTTTTTCCTAGGTGGATTAGGGTAACGTCATCGGGGGCTGGCGATCTTGGCCCCCAAACTGTTCTTTCGGTGCTTGCAGTGGATCTTCCTACTTCTGGGGGCTCCTCTCAATGAAAATCTGTTGTCTCTCTATCTTTGGCTTCTAGAGATAGAGTTTTTGCCCCTTTCCCTCTCTCTAACTCTCTAATCCTCCCTCTGGATGAAGAGGTTGTGAAAGACATTGAAGATGCATCCTCAGTTTTCGAGGAACATGGTCTTATTTGCAAATTTAAGGGCCTCTGGCCGAGTCTTTCAGATTTGCATGCTTGGATATCTCGCCATTGGGAACCAATCATTTCTGAAATTGTTCACATTTTCCCAATGGCAAGGGGTTTTTTCATTGCCAAGTTTGAGAGGGCCTGCTGATAGGAAAGTGATACTATGTGATCATTTTTTTAGCTGGAATGCCCGGAGCATGCTTATGATGAATCCTTGGCATCCTGACTTTGATGCTTCTACTGAGTCCTTCTCCAAGATTCCTACTTGGGTGAGGCTTCCTCACCCCCCTCTTCATTTATGGGTTAACTCTCTTCTTGAGGCTGTGGGTGGGGCTCTAGGGGACTTCTTGATGGTTGATGAGGAATCAGATGATATTCTTCACTCAACTTATGCTAGGATCTTGGTTGATTTGGACACTTCCAAGGGTCTTCTGGAAAAGATAAAGTTGGAGCATTCTAAAGGGTCATGGATCCAAACTTTGGATTATGAAGGCCTCCCCTTCAGATGCAGGAAATGCTTCAAAACTTGTCACTTAGCGGACCAGTGTGGCATGGAAAAGGTTAAAAAACCTACTTCTTGGTGGAAGGGGGCCTCCTCCCAACATTATTCTATTGTGAAGGTTTCTTCTCTCAGAAGTTTTTCTCAAGTTGTCTCTTCTTCTCAGGAGATAGATGAGACAAATGTGCCTCTTGGGACCAATGCTGGCTCTTCCCTGGGAGCTATTCCCTCTCCTTGTATTGAATCAGATGTTTGAGGCTCTAATGGTAGTGGGGCTTCTGCTCCTCTTATTGGCAACTCCTCACTGGTTTATTCTGAAATGGTAGCTACTAAGTCATCTTCTGATGCTGCCTCCTTGGATTCTCCTGGCCCTTTCCTGGGACAACCTCAGGTTTTGGGGGTCCTAAAACTTGATCCAAATTCTATGTAGGAAATGGCTAAGAATGTGGATGATGGGTGGACCTCTGATAAAGGAAAGAAAAAATCAAAACATCCACCCTCATTTGATATGTCTCTTTGTTCCCATAAGGGGAAGAAATAATTTGTTTGGGCTTTCCTTTGCTAGCAGATGTTTTGTTGCTTGCGGGAAGCTTTTGGGCTGCTGGAATTAACTGTAGTTTTCTTTTTGCAGTGTTTTTTTATTGTATGGGTGCTAGATTTCCTTTTCTGGTACCTTCTTTTGTGTCTAGGTTGAGGGACCCTATTTTAAAACCCTTGTGGTGGTCTTGTTTTGTTTCTTTATAGAGTGCTTCTTTGAAAATCTCTTTTGACCTTTTTGTACAGGGTTTTAGGGCCCCTTCAAAACCTGTATTTACCTTAAACAAAAACTAAAACTAGCAGTCACATGTGTTTGAAGTATTTCAAATGCCATCAATTGAGGCTCTTGTGCCTGCTTTTGTAAAATTACCAGTCTATATATTCCTTAAAAGTGATCCAATGCCATGTATGCAAATCACATTTTTTTTTTTTATTTCCTAAAAATCAAAAGAGTATACATGTTATTGATCTTAACCATGATACAAAGGAATGAAGGCAAGTTAGAAGAATGAATAATAAGTTGATTATTTTAGGAGATACTTTCCCTTTCTATCACATCCTAACCTTGTATGTGCTAGTCATTAGGAGATAATATAGAGTCTCTTTGACTTTAACTACTTAATAGACTTATTTGATACCTAATTAATGTACATTATTGAAGTTAGAATAATGATTTATTAATTATGTGATTGGAATATTTTTGACATTTATATGATCAAATAAAAAATTCGATAATAAGTTTATTTGGGATTGTGATTAGATGCAAATGAATTGTCAAATATGAAATGACTCGATATTATTTGATGAATAATCTATTTGAGATTATGAATTAAGAGCTAACCCTACTAATGAATACTGGAGAGTTGTAAAATTTTATGTAAATGTACATATGTGTGCATGTGATTAATTAGGAGTATTTTCTATATTTTCATACTAGTATAGCATTGAAAATAAACAATTAATAATGTTCTCATGATTGAACATATTAGATTATTCACCATATTGTTGAGAAAAATAATTGTGTCATTTAAGTATTAATTTATAGAAAAAATAATAATTTTCATTTCTTATTTTAAAAAAATGAAATAAATAAATATATGTATTCATATATAATATTTTAATTAAATTGCAAAAAAAAATAGATTAAATATATAAAAAATTTATAAATTCTTTTAATATTATATTTTTTAAATAAATTAAAAAGAAGTAAGTATATAAATAAATGGATAAAATAAAAAATAATATCATACCATTCTTATTTTTTTATTTTCTTCACGCCATCCTTATTTCATCCTCGTAGATCACATAAATTTTATTTATTCTTGGATATTTGAAAAAAATGAAGAAGAAAAAAATGTGGGGAATAAGAGGTAGGAAAAAAGAAAGAATAGTAAAGAAAAATAAGGGGAATTATTAATTAGAAAATCATCATCCATTTGGAAGGAGAGACAATTTCTTTTGCGTACAAATAGATGAATAAGAATCTAGTGATTCAGACTTAGAAAGAGTGCGAAGAAAGAAAAATAGGCTAGAAAAAGGGCATTGCTTGTCTTTGGAAAGAGAAATTCCATTTTCATCAACTTTGAAACTTATTCTTAGTGCAATTATATATTATAAAGAAATATTTATCTCACGTTCTCTCATACATATAACAATAATAAAGATACTAAATCTTTCTTCTATGAATGTAAATATACTAAAATAGAAGTAACTATAATGATAAAGATTTAAAGCGTTTATGAGAAAATAATCTTGAAGAATTGATGATAGTAAGAAGTTGTGTTTCTACTTCTATCTAATAATTTTTGATAATATTTTTCAATGCACATATTATCTAATAAATTAAGGCTTTTTATATTCTTTAAGTAGTTGTTTGGAATTAAAGAAAAAGTAAATTTTAGAGTTAAAATATTCTACATGTGCATTTTCCTTTAGTTTTCAATAAAATATTTGAAATTATATAAAATTAGTTAAACAAAGATTTTACAAGTATAATTATTTTTATATACATGTATTTGGTAAAAGGTCAAAGAAATAATTATTTTTATAAATTTAATAAGGAAAGCATTGTTATAAATTTGATACATTCTCTTGATAAAATAATTATTGAATGATATCAAAAAAGAAACATTCTTAATGAAAGGGATTCAATGGTATCATATATTTATTTTGTATGCATGTTTACTACATAGAATGAATACATAAATATTATTATCACATTTTTTGTTAAATTTGATTCATTAAAGTGTGGAAGTAATAAAGTGAGCTATAAATGTTTACAAAATTTCAAGTAGAGACCCCTTAATGATAGGGAAAGACTTAATTTTAGAAATCAATCTATTTTGTTGGAAAGATTCCTCAATGATAAGAAAATACTCATTTTTATTATCAACCTCATAATAATAATAATAATTTTAATAATAATAAAACATAAGATAAAGCTAAATATTTCCTTCAAATATATAAAGAATCAAATTGATTAAAGGTAGTGGAATTTTCTCCAACTTTCAAATTAAGTGAAATATTTAAATTTGTGAATGTTGAATATCATATTTCTCAAAGTAAACTACTTTACCTAAATTATTTAATCTAAAGAAAAATAGTATCTCGTGAAGTAAATTTTTTATAAGTGTTGGATGGGTATAAACCTAGAGTAAATAATGATAGGTTGTATTCTAAATTGGATAAATAGTCAAGTGAAAAATCACAAAAGATGGTTGATAAATCTACGTTGATAAATATGCACTTATAATGCTATAAATTAGCAAGGATTGCTGAAGCTTGCATTGGTGAGAACGCATGTTAGTTGTGCTGAGATGGCTTCCAATGATTATCAGTTAACGATTGTTAAGACAGAAGTTATAGTGCCTGGTCTTCCTATACAGCACCACATTCTTCCTCTGTCTAATCTAGATCTCACTATTCCTCCAGTCTCTGTGCATGTGTTTTTCTGCTATAAAAATCCCTTTGATAAGAACTTTGGATCAGCACTGTTTCATCTGAAGACTTCCCTCTCGAAGGTTTTGGTATCGTATTATGTTTTTGGCGGAAGGTTGATTACAGATAGTCTCGGCCTACCACAGGTTGATTGCAATAACAAGGGAGTTCGCTTGACCCAAGCTTATGCTGCAGCTCCTCTTTCTCACCTGTGCTTATATAACCCTGACGAGTCTGTGCAAGGGAAGCTTGTTCCTTCTCTTTCAGAGCCCATTCAAGAGGATGGCATTCCTGTCTTTGGTGTTCAGGTATATATTTCATAGGGCACATATTTCTTTCCACTTGTATTATTTTCAGCATAACAATCTTAACGATGTTTGATATTTGTAGGTTACAGAGTTTAGCTGTGGAGGAATCGTCGTTGGCTGCACATTCGACCATAGAATTGCAGACGCTTACTCCGCAAACATGTTTTTCATGAGTTGGGCAAAGCATTCATTTAAAGACTTAACTGTATCTCCGAGTCCAAGCATTACACGCTCCATATTATGCCCTCGAGATCCCCCTGCCTTTAGTGTAGAAATTTACAATATGTATGTGAGGCACTCTTCAAAACAATCCGACCAAGACAACACTCACCCACCTTCTTTAGCAAGTAGAATTTATTGTCTAGATGTGAAAAGCATTATGGATCTCCAGTTGAATGCAAATAAAGATGGTAAGAAGTACACCAAATTTGAGGCATTCAGTGCTTACTTATGGAAGCTACTGATAAGCACCCAGGAGGCGGAGGACACTGTGAATTGTAAAATAGGAATAGTTGTAGATGGTCGCTCACGCTTAAGAGAGACTGGGATTTCTGCGAATTACTTTGGCAATGTTCTAATCTTGCCCTTTGCTGAATCTAATGCTAATTATATAAAATGTAAACCACTCTGTTGGGGTGCAGGGATAATTCATGAGGCCATACAAAGTGCAGCAAATATGGAGCATTTTCAAAGCCTAGTTGACCTGGTTGAGACTACAAAGCCAGCACCTGTCTTGGCGAGGATTTACTGCAGAGCAGATGACATGGAACCATCCGGACCTGCAGTTTTGGTGTCTTCTGGACTGAGGTTTCCTTTGTACGAGTTTGATTATGGATGGGGAAAGCCTGCATTTGCAAGCTACCATTTCCCTTGGGGTGGTCATGCAGGCTATGTAATGCCCACTCATGGCCCTGCAGGAGACGGTAGTTGGATAGTATACATGCATCTTCCACTCAAACAGCTAAACGCAATTGAAGCTGATCTCAATCGCATTCTACTTCCAATCACACAAGATTTCTTAGGTTTGGCTTAGGAATATCTCCTACTTAAATTTAATAAAAGTATGAGTCGGAAGAGTTTTTAAGGCATCTAAATTTACTAGTTAAGCTTATTAAATCAAGATTTCCTTTCATTAATTGATTGTAAGAGTTTGGGTTTCTATATTATGATTGTAAGAGTTTGGGTTTCTATATTTTATGTAATGTAATCATTTTCAATAAATTTGTGCAAATAAATTTGTGCATATTCTTGAATCTATGTTTCTATTATTTTTATAATTTCAACAATAAAATAGCATATTGCATGATAAAATGACATATTTATCTAATCTATTCATACAAATATTGCAAATGCTAATAAATTTATTTTTTTCCAAAATAAGTTTATTGTAAAAATTAAATTATGTTAAATTATATTTGTACTCTATTAAGTCTCAATTTTTGAGATCTTCATTTTTGTATATGACTTGTTTCAGATTATATCAAATCTTTTTGTTTATAGAAGCAAAATATATAAAGAATGATTTGTACATTACATAAGTTTAATTATTTTTTGAAATTATAAAATGTTGGTACTTCTTTGTTTAAGAAAAGTGATCTTGTTAATTATAATTGTCATTTTCATTTAAGATGTAAAAATTGAATTTTCAATAGCAAATATTATAAAAATATACCTTCTAGTAAGAAGAGAAAGAGTTAATAAAATATTGTCTTCCTTATGCAAAATGTTACTTTTAATAGACAACTAGATAAGTATAAAAAACAACTTTATCAAAATGACATAAATTTCTGAGTTAGGAGAAAATAAAAATAGAGAAATACCAATGTGAGATCAAGGATTAAGAGAGACAAAAATAAGAAAAACCTTGCTAATACTAATGCCCTAAAATATCTTATTCCTTTTGCGCAAAAAAATATAATGTCCTAAAATATTGAGGAGAGGACTATCTTTTTTATGATTTTTATAATGTCCTAAAATATTGAGGAGAGGGCTATCAATACCCAATTAATTAGTTTTGTAGTAACCACTATGTATATCTTTTAAAAAGTTATTTTAAAGTTAATATAAGTAGACATTATGATTGGAATACATCATGAATGAAAAAATTAAACACTTCACATCATCATAATAGACAATAACAATTAAAGATTAACTTTTTTTCTTCATTTATTTCTTTTGATAATATACAACAAATGTCTAAACCTTACTACCAAATAATCCAAACAAAAGATCATTAGGTTCAATATGTAACCATGTCTCCTAAAGAGTCATATCTTAGAATATCTTGAGAGATAAATGGTTATAAATGTGGTTAGTACACTTAACATTGCCATTTCATAATGTTGGAGCCATGGATATTGACTGAATCACACAGCTAACAGTCTCAAGTGAAATTGTGCTCTTCATCTTGACCACATTAGTGTATTACGAAATGTAATGAACTATACATTAATGTTGAATACTATCTTCCCAAAAAAATCTTTAAATTACTGGTTCACCCTACCTTAATAGTATTTGTCAAATACAAAAACTTGAATACTTTTCCAACAACGCTTTTTTTTTCTCGTAAAATTGGTCATAACCTCAATCTGGTACATTATAAAGCATGGCAATTCATGAGAAAATGTGAGCACATAATTGACCCTTAAAGATATAATAGAAAATGATATAATATCACTATAAGATGATCATAATGATGTTTTAAGAACACAACCTTCGGAAACTTCCTTAGATAACAACTACTCAAATACGTTTAATTGAAATGCACAAATTTTTGACATCAAAGCTCGTTTAATTGAAATGCACAAAATTTTCACATCAAAGCTTGGTCAATGAATCAGTAGGATAATTATTTATTGTCTGAAAGGGAGGCAACACTTTGATTCTTTCCACCCAAATATCAATTCTTATTCCAGGAATCTTTATTTGAACGAGGAGGACGTATAAAATATTATGCATGAACTAATGATAGGGCTATCCTGCTAAATGCCAAATAATATAAATTATAATCAAGACTTAATATCCACTTTTATAAGTTTACTTAATAATAAACCCAGTTGCTCCAATTATCAATATTCTATTTATATGGGCAGCGTTACCTACGTTCAATAGATTTAACTCACCGCATAATCGAAATTGATTAAGAATGTGTGAGAAGACTAGTAAAATGGATAGTTTAAGATAATGATAGGGATTCGATTTAATAAGCCAAGCTGACCATGAGATAAATGGCTACTGTCTTGCATGTCTGATCACGCTCTATATATCGGGCATTAAACTCCTTGAGCATGTGATAAATGGCTTGCCTTGGAATCACGTTCTCTCAGTCGTAGATAAACCAGCTTGATCACGTTCTCTATGTCTATATGTAGTTGTGTGTGTGTATTTCCTAATCTAGATGTAGTTGTAATATATATATATATATATATATTCTTATATTTTTAAAATATACACATGCATTTATATAAGGATATATTTATATATTTATTCTTGTTATATTTTATTTTATTTTTGGGGTTTTTACTTTTTTGTTATATTGAGGTCTTGTCTTCCTTGTTCTACATGTAGACTAACTCCTCACTCCTCCCCTTCAATTTATCCCTTCTTCTTATTAAGTTGTAGGTCTACAATTAAACATCTTTCTACTCCTTTTTCTATCTTGCATTATGTTGATGGATCTTTGTTGCATCCAAGAATTTGAGGTCTTTGTTGTAGAAATCAATTTCTTGAATTTGTTTATTGAAAAAATCAAAGCCTTTGTTGCAAAAACAAACTCCATAAAAGAGATTAATGAATAAATTTGAATTGATAAGAGAATAAAATTTAAAAATTTATTTATATGTATTATATGGGGTTGGAAGGGCTGACCTTAATAAAAAAAAATGAAATAATTGATTTCATTTTGTTAGTTTGGGTTGCGTCAATAACCATTTTAGTCAACTATAATTTAGTTAGAAGGGTTTCAGTCGAAACCCCTCTGACTGAAATGTACTCACCTAAAACACATCTAGTCATACCAATTTGATCAAAATTATAGGTATGGCGTCCTACTTGGTAGCTACATTTGTAATAAGATCAACGCAACCTATAGGGTCAGCCAAGGTGTCACAAATAGAGACACCATTGACCAATTCCATAATGTAAATGGGAGAAGGCTCTTTGCTATAGCTCATCTAGAGGGGTAAATGTGATGTTAATCTCAAGGACCCTCTAGGTAGGTGGCCAAATCATAGTGATGGTCACCATCCTTATGAAGAGATGGCCACTCAAGAATAAGAGAAATTTAGATACAAGATACTATTTCATGTCGGTTTCATCAATTTGCACTAACCTCGCGACCAATTAAAGTATCAGGAGATGAATTATCTGGTGTGCCACCTCACTTAAATTGCACTTTGGTGAGGTAAGATTTAAGACATCAAATTTGATATAGAGGTATTAATTAATTAAAGTTCTCATTTTATCTAAAATGCTAAATGCAAAAAATGAGAATAAATCGAAGAGAATAAAATATTACAATATTTTAATTATCAAAACTCAAAAAGAAAACTAACACACTTAAGTGGCTAACTTTATAAAATCACTACCTCAAACACTAGTGTGGGTCAAGGATGACAACGTACATGTAGGATGAATGTGGGATTTGTACACCCTAGACAAACAGGATACAAAGACATCAACGAGAAATGTATAGATGAAAAATAAATAGAAACATACGAGAATAAATAAAAATAAATCATTTACAATGATGTATAATGTAGAATAAGTGCAATTACTCTAAAAAACACAAAGAGAAGAAAACATGGTCTTACTACCAAAACCTCATGTTGATAAAGTCACCAGTCAACACTCACACTCCTATGAACGTGGACACACGAAGATGAAGGAAAATGATGGGTGGCTTTTTGGAGACCTTTCTTAGTGTTGACGGGACTTTGTGACGGTCTTGCCAACGGGAGATGAGTTGTCATAGAATACCGGAGTATCAACCAACTTCGCCTGAAGAGGCGTGCAGGAGATCCTGAAGAGGCGTGCAGGAGAGCTAGCTCTCCTGGCCTCCAAGCATCTGGTTATCAGGTCAAGGATGGTGCGGGCTTAGCTCAGTTGGACAAGTGACTATTTATTTTAAGGGGATAGCTGGTTTTGACTCGTAGACCTCTGAAACTTCAGAAATAATGGGTTTCCTGCAAGTATAATTTATATCCGAACAAAGAAAATAGAAAAAGATAGGACAAGGTTAGTGTAGATCTCTAACTATATCCATGATATATATATATATA
>MU227515.1:641839-670536 GCA_018584345.1 Thuja plicata
TCACAATTGCAATATACAATCAATCAAATTCAAGTAAGTGTAAAGTAGGGTTAAGGAAATCAACACAAATAACAATAAACCCATTTTTCTCCTTTACATTTTGGTGACATCTATTTTTTATGTTACAACAAGCTACTTATAGCATATACAAAATATAAAAGATATACACATTTACAGACTTCCTAGCAGGAAGTGAGTGATATTTACAAAAATCTACAGCCCAGGAGGGTGGACATCTTTCCTTCTAAACTGAAAGGCTACAAATGGAAGAGGACACACCAAACTCAAGGATAGTGTCGTGTTGAATGGTAGACGCAACCCTTGAGTGAAAAAATAGATAAATGACAACCATGAATAGACACGGAAAACACAATCTAGCCAACAAAAACCAGCAGAAAACACACAGAGAAAAATAAACACAGAAGAAACAAAATGAAATAGAAAGAAAACAAAATAAAAAGCCCAAGGGCCTACCTGAACCTCAAAATGCCGAATGGGAAGAACTGCAACTAGTTCACTCTATCACCTTAATACTCCACTAGACTTGACGAACACACCTCTACACCTTCTAGCCTAAATGTTTCTACTTTGAAACTTTGCTCTCTAGAAAATTTGCCAGAAGGTAACTTGTTTGCGGTAAGTGTAAAATGAAAAATTAAAAGGCATTAAATAATTCCTAAAAAAGCACATTAATTACCAAAAGTAATTTTGAGAAACACGTCGGCAGCCAGGATCCAAACCAAAAACACCTAATTGTCATCCCCCATCCGAAGGAAAAGAGAATGATCATCGAGCACAAAAGATTTAGAATCACCTGCTTGGGAATGACGCTCTAGGACATAGATCCTGGAAGAAACAACAAACACAAAAGAGAGGCAAAGACCAGATGGGACCAAAATAGTCTGAAAGAAACAAGGAACCAATCCAAAAACAAAAAGGAAAACAAAGGGGAAAACCAAAAAGGGAAAAGAAAAAGGGGGACCCAGCATTTTGCAAACAAAATGCAAGGATGGGTATGAAGGGCATAACAAATGGTGACTCACTAGGATAGATGCCTCATGCATTTGAGAACTCTAGAACTCTAGTTGAAATGATGGGGTCCTTATCATCATTAAATAAGTAGCGTAATGACGTGACTCCAAAATTGAAAAAACTTACTGAGATTTAGATATTTATCTATTTTACTGTGTGTGTCTTGGGCGTCAGATGATGGGATGAAGATGGAACCTAGTTGGATAAAATATAGAGAAACCACACTAACATAGAAAATTCGGCACCTTGCAGGTGTTTCATGTTTTCCCAGAATCTAAATCTTCCAACCCCCGACTCCTTTATCTCTTTTTTTGTGAATGGGATAGGTGGTACTGCATTCAACAGGGTCCTCAATCTTAGCTTGTTACCATGCTGGTACTTCTTTCACCTCATCATCCTTTTGATTATTGAGTGGAGTGATAATATCTAGCCCAAGGAAGTCTTCAAATTATTTCCTCCACTTAGGCATCCCTCATACAGAGTGCAGTCGATCTATCTTTCGTCGATGCCCTTTTGTTCTTAGTATTTTAAAGAACTCCCCTTTTCAAAATGACAACTAGTGTTTGTTCTTCTGGGGCAAAACATCAATATATAGCTTGGAGAAGAGCCTCCAATGCCCAAAATCCCATGTGAGGAACTTCCCAAGATGAGGATAAGGCCAGACTTTGTTTACCATCTAGTTCAGGACCACTAAAATGCGCGAGGAGAATCTCTAAACTTGCGTGACCATTATGCAAAGCATACCAATCCAAAAGAAGATGGAAAACACCAAGGACACACAAAATAAAAGAAACCACAAAAAGGATAGATGAGACACCAAAGGACTAGGGCAAAAATCCCCCAAACTATTTACAAGGGAGGGTGTGCCGGAGTGACACACCCGAAGGCTACTTACAAGAGGCATATATATATGGTACATCTCCAGCACTTGAGTTCGTTCTCCCACCTTACTCAAAGTAATCTTTAAGGAAATTCCCATTGACAGGTAGCGGATAGCTTCTCCAGTTAAGGAACTGAGGTGGTATGTGTTGGCTCCACAAATTTTGGAAATTTGATAAGGTCTGAGCCAAAGCCTTTGGAACTTGGTATGGTTTCCCTTCTTCTCCCAGGCCTTGTCCCACAAAAGGACCAGTTCTAAGAGCTAAAAAGCCTTTAATTAGACTCTTTTTTCAAACCATCATTTGACTACAGCTTGGTGCTTTGCAAAATGTTCTAGTGTGCGGTCTCTTTGCTCTTCAACTATACCAAGTTAAGGAGACACACCTCAATGATGTTATCCTGATTATTAAACTCTTGCATGAACTGTAAGACCAGGATTTGTAGGTTCATAGGAAAAACTAGATTTATTCCATACACCAAATGAAATGGGGAAGTCCCCAAAGTGGCCTTGATTCGGATGCGGTCTGCCCACAAGGAAAACCTCAATTTCTGATGCCAATCTCAAGGATTCCTTTCGAGCAAGTGTTTGATTACCTCTAAAAGGTTCTTTTTGGTTGATTTTTCTACCCCATTGCCCTATGGGTAGTAATTACTAGTAAACTTGAGGGTGACACCCCTATCATAGGCCCACTCTTATAATTGAGTAGAGGAAAATGTTGGGCCATTATCACACATTAGGGTAAAAGACATTCCAAACCTAGTGACAATGTTCTCTTCGATAAAATGGATCACTACATATGCGGTATTGTTCTTACATGGTATAGCCTTGATCCACCAAATGAAATAATCAATGGAAATTAAAATGTACCGGTGGTTCACTAACGAGTTGGGATTTATCTCTCTTATGAAATCAAATGCCCACTAGGCAAAAGGTCTTGCCTCGAATACAATTTTGGGAGGCATTTCCATATTCTTCTCTCTCAAAGCGGTAGTTTGGTAGGTGTGACATTTCCTTACATGTCCGTAGACATCTCAATAAATGTGGGGCTAATAGTACCCAGCCCAGACAATTTGATGAGCAGTAGCATCAGTTGACTCGTGTCCAGTTCCAAAACAACCATGGAATTCTTCTATCATTTTTGTGGCTTATTCTCAGTCAAGACACCAGAGTTAGATGCCTTCATAGTTCCTTCAAAATAGGGTCCCATTGTTTATCATAAAATGTGTTCTCTTTAGTAGGAGAGCCTGATGTTTACTATTGAAGAGCCCTTCTGGGCACTGGTTATTTAGAAAAAGGTGTAGAAAATCCACATACCAGGGGTCTTGAGTAATGGATTGCACAGTGTAGGTGTGGCATTTGATATGCGGGGGTCTTCAACCATAGCTTTGCATAGCCCTTGTCCTCAGACAAGTTTCATAGGTTTCATCTCTAGATCATACTCTTGGAGGATAGCCATCCACTTCCCCTGACGCTCACCCAATTCACTTTAAAGTAATAAATATTTGATGGCATGGTCAGGGAGGATGGCATGCACTTTTCTACAAAGGATGTAGTGTCAAAATTTCTTAACTACCTAGATGAGGGAAAATGCTTGTTTTTCCTTAGGTGAATATTTCACCTCTACATTCTTAAAGGGGGAGCTCATAAAAGAAATGGGTCATTCTTCCCCTTCTTCCTTTCGGGTTAATACGGCTAGAGTGGAGTGGAAAGAGGAAAAGGAATATATATGAAAAGGGAGGGAATAATTTGGGCTAGCTAGAACAGGGGCCTCCATGATAGCCTGCTTGATCTGGGAAAAAGCATGTTTTGCCTCCAGGCGCCACTCAATTTTTGAATCCTTTTTCATCATATCATTTAGAGGTGTTACAACCTCGGAAAAACTAGTGATTAAACGCTAGACAAAATTGATCTTCCCAAAGAAATACCTCATCTCATTCTTACTACCTGGCATTTTGAATTTTAGTAGTGCTTCAACTCTCTCTAGGTCAATAGATATACCCTTTTCTGAGATGATATGTCCTAAAAATTTCCCCTTTGTTACTCCAAATATGCATTTCTTTGGGTTGAGGGATATACCGAACCGGTGGCACCTTTCACAAATCTTAGCAAGATGGGTCGGGTGATCATTGAGAGAGAGAGAGAGAGAGTATTTAAATCATCCATGTAGATGATTATACATTTGTTGACCAAGCCTTCAAAGGCTATTTCCATGGCTTTCTAGAATGTGGCCTCGACATTAATCAACCTGAAACACATTCTTCTGTAGGCGAACATTCCCCACTTGGTGGTGAATGTTGTTTTGGTTCTCTCTTAAAATTTAGCCATAACTTGATTGTATCCAGGGTATCCATCCAGAAAGGACATCATCTAGGGGCCATTAACAATTTGTAACACCTCATCCAGCGAGGGGAAGGGGTAGTTATATTTCTTTGAGGCTTTATTCAAATTCTAGAAGTCAACACATAGTCAGATTTCCTCATTCTTCTTCCGGACTGGTACTAGATTGGCCACCCATGTGGTATGTTAGATTGGAAAGATTATCTGAGTGGCCAATAGCTGCTAAACCTCCTGATGGATAAGAGGCTCAATTAGGGGATTGACTGGTCATTCTTTTTGCTGAATTGGCTTGGCATCTGGCTTTAGGGGGATGGTGTGTGTCATGATAGAAGTATCATAGGTATTGAGATCTTCATATCTCCAAGAAATTATGTTGATATATTCTCAGAGGACCATGAGAATCTTCTCTTTCTCTCCAAGAGAGAAAGAAGTGCTGATGTGGATGATCATTTCTTCAACGTTTGTCCCGATGTTTACCTTTTCATATTTTCCCCCATCAGGGGTTCAAGATGTTCTATCTTGAGCTCATGGTTGGAGTCAAAGATCCATTCAAGGGAAACCATCCCCTTAGACATCGTGTTGGTGGGTAGGTCAAGGATCCCACCCTTGTTCTCTTCTTGTCTGCTATCATCATGTTCTTCTTCCTCCATGATCTTGTCTTCAAAGACACCAACATTTTCCATGAAGGATAGTATGTGTCTATCTTCCTCAAAGACCTGAAGATTAGTTATATTGTTGGGTATGGAGGGCGTGGGCATCATTTCAACTAAAAATCTCTGGAGTTGGGAACCCACCATAGGTTCTAAAGTACTGGCTGACATAGCTAATGCATCCAGAACATAATTCCATTTTTGGGGAATCACTTCAATACCAAAAGCATCATAATATTCTATTAAGCTCCACACTAGGTTGTGATAGGTTTTTAGTAACTTATCATGGCATGTGTATTAGCTCCAAAGTTTTTGGACTATAAGTTCTAAGTCACCCATTTCCCGGAGGCACCTGACTCCTTTCCTAAGGGCGAATAGGATCCTGAGGAACAAGGCCTTGTAGTCCATTACGTTATTATTGCAGTCAAACTACAAGTGATACGATGTGAGGAAAGACTTTCCTCGGGGGTTGATGAATTCCACACCATCTCTGCAAGCCTGTTTAGATTGGGATCCATTGAACTTAAGGATCAAGACATCACTATTGGAACATCTTGGTTGAAAATTTTGGGAGGGAAACATGGTTGGTTTTGGATGAGGGAAAGGTTCAAGCACATCCCCTGACTAAGTAGATACGGGGACCGAAATATCCCTTGGAGGAGTATTTTCAAGAGATTCCTCAGACAACATTCCATTGGGTGTGCTCGTGGTTAGACCACTTTGGGGTGGGGCCTTGCCCTTGCATTTTTCTAATTGAAATTTTTCAAGGTGGACCTTGGCAGCATATACATGGTGCACATTGCAGATCTGAATGGTTTTGACAATGAACTCAGCACCAAGTGCTAGATAGTAGGGAGGTTAGATTTTCCTTGTCACCTTGAGATTTTACATCCTATTTTAGCTCCATGATGATGTCAATGATCCTTTGGGTGATGACAAGATCTTCATTGTGTATTGTTCCACCTGGGAAAAAATCTAGGGTCAAGATTTCTTTAGGCCTTTATAATCTGGGTTCTAATTCAAAAAAAGTGATTTCACTGACCTGACCATAATCAATGAGAGTCTGTTTCATCTGAGGTTTGATTTCTAACTTTATTTTATTAGCTTCTCCTCTCCTAAGAATCCATAGGTGGAATAAATCAATCAAGATATATCCATTCAAGGACATGGACCAATTTTGACTAAGGAGCATCCCGTAAGTCTCAGGGATGTCAACCACCTGGATGTCAATGATGCTGGATATTTGGGGATCTTGTACTAGCTAGACTGGGACATTTTTTTATTTCTCCCACCATTTTAATAGCGGTCTAATCCAGCTAGATGACTACTCCTTTGGAAGGTGTGGGATTCATGCTGAGCTTCCTACAAATAGATAGGGGCATGACATTGCCCAAAGCTTCAGAATCCACTAAGCAGTTGTGTAGGTTTCTACCATAAATTTTAAGACCAATAAAAAAGGGAGGATCTTTTGTACTCCCCCAAAATATGGTTGTGTTAGCATTGTCAAACATCATAGACTTGGGTGGGCAGTCACGTGATTCTGGGTTCTCCAGATACTATAGGAGAGACTTTCTCTGCTCGAGACAACTAACAAGGATCTCCATCAAGGTCATGGTGGTAGTAGTATTTTCCATCACTTTCGTGATGTCTAACTTTCCTTTAGGGGCCCAAAGACCTTTTCCAATAGATTCACATGTATTTCTAGGCATGGGTCCTTTGGGAGGGGGTGGATTAACATTCACCAAAGGGTCTAGTGGAAGATTCACAATCTATGGTGGGATCAATTTCGTAAGGGGATCCTTGTCTAATTGACTTTGAGTTTTGTAGGGAGTCTTGGTATTGGTAAAGGCATTAGCTTCGATCACTAGGATGGAGTCATCGAAGAAACCCTGTAAGTTAGGTTATTCCCTATCTTCTTCACCATCACTGAAAAGATGGTCTCACAGGTAAAAGTGAAAAAATGTGGTTCAGCTGAGGATTCTAGAGGAGGAGGGTCAATTCTTTTTTGCCTATCAGACTGGGATATCAAGATGATCTTCTCCAGCATGGTGGAGTTTAACTCAGAATGCAAACTAGTGTCATGCAGCCAACACCAAGATGTCAGGGGGTGGAATTCAGCAAGTTGCGTAGACTGGCTAGGTCCCATGCCTCCTTGGGTGTTGGGCTGACTAGGGGGAATGCCCCCATTGTTTAGCATGTTGTTCCATTGTTGGTTGGGCTGAGCATTGTGGTTTCCTCTATTGTTATAGTGGTTCCAAGGTCTGGAGTTATTGGAACTCTATTTTCCCAAAAAGATATTCCCCCTATGGGAGGGGTTGGTTCCGTGGGATGCGGGGGGTCCCATTTTTAGTTGTCTCATGTCAGTGGTAAGTGAAGAAACTAATCATCAAAGGGATTCAACCTTGGAGGATAGTTGGGTAGTAGTTTCACAATGTAGTGATTAGGGTGGTGGGATAGGTGTGGAGACACTTGCCACCGCTAGAGGCAACCCTCCTAAAGCAGGCGTCTAGAAGAAAGGTACTCCAGGTGGTGGGGGTGTTGTGATTTTATTATGTGCCCAAGGAGTGAACTCTGGGTTTGGAGGATTTTGATGAGGAGTGGGATAGACATATCAGGGTGCCAGAGTCATCATAGGGGCACCTAGTGCTAGAATGGGATCATATCCTCCCAGGTAAGTTGTTCCCCCAGGCAGCTTGTTATAAGGTAATCCCTGACCGATATCATTGGGAGCTTTACTCAAATTTTGAGATAGCTCAAGAGTGAGGTTGTAAAATTTAGCTAGGGTATCCCTATCATTGGCAGTGGTTGTTCTCCAAACAAGAGTAGTGACAAATAGGTCCAAGGTATTAAGGTACGTTTGGATAGTCACATCAGTAGATGGTATGAAAGGTCCTGTACACCACTTAAAGGCTCTCTAGAATAGATGGTTAAAGGTCGCTAAGGGTTCATTAGGATCCTTTCAGATAGAAATAAATTGACTGTGAGACTAGGATGGGTCCAAGTGGACTCAGAATGCCATCTGAAAGGCAACCTCCATGTCTTGCCAACTATTGATGGAGTTGGCGGGTAAGTTCAAGTACCAGTTCAACTCGCTCTCTCTGAGAGACAGTAGAAATATTCTACTGACCACATCCTCAAGATGGATGTGATGTTGATTCATAGAATTTTTATAGGCCTGTACATGTTCTTCAGTGGTTTGAGGGCCTAGATGTTCATACTTGGGACAAATCTTCTCCAGATGTGGAGGAAGATCATTGACAGCATTGGGGAACTGTCCCATGGGAGACCCAGTGTTATTGAAGCAAGTAGCCATTGGAATGTTAAGGTTGATAGTGAGATTGGTCATTGGGATGGGTTGGTTAACCTGGATATTCTAGGGGGCTACAAACCCTCCAGGAAGGGGATGGAAAGGCTTCTTCTTCTGGTAGGTCTTCTTCACTCAGACGGGAGGTCTGAGTTCTGCAAAGTTTCTTGGGTTAGGGGTTGAACGCACTATTCTTTCTAATCGCAGCGGTGAAAATGACCCTAATCTATTGAAATCTTGGCTTCTAAAACTACTACTTGGGGAACCCTCAGGAGGTGTAGTATCAAAGTTTTCATGGGAGGATGAGCTCATGCCCTCCTTCTAGCACTAGTTTCTGTTGATAGGAATTTTTTATGGTCTCACTAACGGGAGATGAGTTGTCACTGAATACCAGAGTATCAGCCAACTTTGCCTGAAGAGGCATGCAGGAGAGATAGCTCTCCTAGCCTCTAAGCACCTGGTTATCAGGTCATGATGGTGTGGGCTTAGCTCAGTTGGACAAGTGGCTATTTATTTTGAGGGGATAGCTATTTTTGACTCATAGACCTCTGAAACTTCAGGAATAATGGGTTTCTTGCAAGCATAATTTATATCTGACAAAGAAAATAAAAAAATAAAGGACAAGGTTAGTGTAGATCTCTAACTATATCCATAATATATATTCCCTTAACATCAAAAAAGTTCCAGATAAAATAAACAATAGATATTGGATATACATATAACCTTCAATCACAAGTATATCAATAGCAGAGTAAAGTATTTCATTGAATTACTATAGAACTGGAACAAAGGACATAAGAAAGTATACAACATGAGAAGCCTTTCGCTAAATTTGGCATCAAAAAAACACAGAGCTCAAAGTTGAATGGTGTTCCGCAGTCTTTCATTAACTTCAAATCTAGCATCACTGGTAGTTACACTAGTGGCTCCAAGGGAGCATTAATCTACTCTGAACTTATGAAAAAGACAAGATTTCTAAAAGACTAAAATCTTGTATTGCTAGTGGATAGCTAAATCATGAATTTTCTGACCCTTAGAATGGCGTCAGAATTTGTATTTATATAAAATTATAACTACTTAAGGGACTATCCCTACACTAGCTATTTACATTATGTTACAATATTTACAGCCGGTACTACCTGCACTGTCAGAGTTTCCTAATATAATACAATCATTTGAGAAGAGAAGAGAAGAAAGAAAGAAAGAAAGAAGCCTCGGGAAAACCATCATTGGAAAGATTCTCCTTGTACTTTCAGACATGAAGGAACTTCCATAAGTGACCTGGGCCATACACCCTCTTTAATGTTCTTTTGTACTTCAGTGACTGGGCGATTCGGGGTATGCCAGATAGTAAATGCTATAACTCCACCTTGGGATCTGGGAGGCATCTACAGTGAACCTATGGATCAATAGTGAATAGTCACACCAAGAGGGATAGCCATGGACCTGGAAACATGCTATAGATAGCGGTCGGTCGACTCGAGAAATTTGTTAACACTTATCACTATAAAGAATACAAAGCTAGGAACCCAGTATCCGGGATACAGGATCTTAAGCTCAAAGATAAAATAATGAGACTGTATGCAACTTCTACTAAAGGATCCCTAGAGACTAGGATATTTCACTAGCCTTTGAATCTCTCATATGCCTCCAGAATCTAGAGGTTACCATCTTCCTCTATATCCTTCAAGAAATCCTGACAATCCACAAATCCCTCAAAATGGAGGCTGACATCTTTGGCCTTATCTTTTAACTCTGCAGCCATCTTGGCCGCATAGTGGGATTTGAGAAACACTTGGGAGATTTTTTCCATGGTGGCACCACTAATATTTCCGCCGAGTTAGAATTGAGCCTCAAACACTTCATCAAATTTACCAATTACAAAATTGATGGGAGTATAAGTCCGGTGGCTAAGAGGATCAGCCAATGTAATTTCTCAGATGAGGGCAGATATTGGTCCAAAGGATTCCATACCACCTGCAGGTGATCTTATAACACTCATACCATTTTCTTGCTATTTTTTACTTTGAATACAAGTCTTGAGTATTGAGTCTAGAAGAACCCATATGATCAATCCCCTAGAATGCTTATGCTCATTAACTTGTCTTCCCTGAGATTCAGAATCTCCGACAAGGTATCCTTCCAATATTCATATTTCTCAATCTCTCCTTACTACTAGGGAATGGTGGCCCCTATCTACTTTGCTAAATCATTTACCCAAAAAAATTATGGGAGAGACTCGGATAAGAAACTTCTTATTACCCCAACCTGATGAGCGATCCACTCATCTACCACTAACACCTTATTCTTCATAACTTTTAGAGTATCAACATCACTCTATAGTAGAGGTGTCTCGAGGACTGAGGTTTTGGGTGTTTTAGAAGTGAGGGGGCACACTAATTTTTTCAAGAGTCCTGAAAGATTGGCATTGGCTTCTTTCAACTCTTAAATCTTAGGAAACTATTTCTCATACCGAGCCCAAATAGCATGACCCACTTCATTTAGGAGGTCTAGTTCCCCCTGCTGAGTTCTTTTACCTAGAGACACCTCTGTGATAACATATTCTCTAGTAATTACCTCAGAATCCTCTTTTCCTACTGGAGGGGCAGCGACTGTTTCCATCTGGGGCCCTTCTAGTGTTGTGAAAGGTATGAACCCTCTTGGGATTCTTAGGAATTTGGCCCTCGACCAACATCTCGGCAAGTTATAGTGGGGTTGTGATTGTAGTTGGGGATTTTCTTTTTTGGGCTTCCACTAGCCACTGCAGTGGGGCAGCTAGCCCACCTATCAGTATTCCTGAGCTTGAAGTGTCCCCAGGGTTCAATTCAAGTTCCTCGCGGGCATATTGTTGGTTGTATCAATGGGGTCCTTTCAAGTGTGAACTTTATCCCCCTCTTTGTCACCCTCCGGAATGGTGTTCATAGGTGGACTAGGTGGCGGGGGAGGTAGAGGAAACTCATTGAGATCTACCTATTGAAAAATGGCTGCAACTTTGTTGTCTGCTGTATCTGGTGGTATCAATAAACTTTGATTACCGATTAAGCCCAAGATCACAGTGTCAGAGGTTATGGTTTCTCCTTAAGGTCTGGTTCCCTCTTCATCTAGCACTTGCTCTATGACCGGGTTTTTCCCTTGTTCTTGTGGCATTTATTTTTCACCTTTAGCTTCTTCAAGCTAGGGCTCTCCTTCCTCTTAGGCCAACACATCTTCTGGCCATGTTGACTCAAGTATGGGAACTTCAACTTCTTGTTTTTCTATCTCTTCTATGGCATAGTTAACCATACCATGTAGCTCTCCAAGATCACCCATCAGGAAGAATTTGTCGATGTTGGTCTATGCTATCTCTGGGGACTCACTAGATGATCCTCTTTTTTGCAGGAGGAGGAGGAAGAAAGCACCACAACCTTATTTACATCTTTGGGCTCTGGGCCCAGATTCTTGTTCTGCGGGGACCGACTTGCCTTTTGTTTCATTCTCCTTTGTAGTGGCACTTTAGGCTCTACAACTGTCATTGTTCCAACAATTTTTGATTGACATGCTACAGTTAAAAAAGTATCCAATGATGGAGAACCTCCTGGCACGGGACATGAGCATTCTGGGGTATCTCCAAGACCAAAAGTCACTTCAAAGTTTGCTCCGTCTCTCAATTTCTGTGAGTGCTCTAACTGTTCACTCAATTATTCCATCAGGGGGGCCAAAGCGGGGTCTGGGACCTGAGGTAGGGCTCAAAATTTCTTCTTTCCATGGGCTTTGGATTTCTCTAGGGCCCCGGCACCTGAGGCTCCCAAACAATGATTGTCTAACCGGACACTCTTTGGATAGACCTTCTCAAAATATGAGTGTTTGCGCTCAATTACTGCTCTCGAGATGGCTCTGATATCCAAAATTTCCAACGTATCCCAATCCACCAAAGGGAGGTCCATCTTATCTATACCTATATCTTTATACTATGGGTCCTCTGGGGGCCCGGTGTCTGAAAAAGTCCATGGGAATGTCTGGAGCTTGAGTTGTTCCATCATCCCTTTTGTTACCTTGGTGTAGTGTCACCTCTGAACATTGTAATCATCCTAGTAGTTGGCCCAAAAATATTCTATTTGTTGAACATGGGGTTTACCCCCTTTAGCATCAACCTTGTCAGTTGCACAAGGGGATCATAATCCTTGTGGCAGAAAGAATATTTTGCTAAGTTAAAACTACTTAGCTCCTTTTCGGCTCCCCAAGCCGCGACTAGGGAGCAAGAGTATTCCCCAAAAATGAAAGGGAATGTCTGGGTGGTAACTTTCTTGGTGGCACCCAAGGCATGAGCCTCCAAAATCTTCCTTCATAACTCTAACAAAACTATATTATCCCTACAATGTTTGGGTAATAGGAAGGGTTCTCCAGAGAAGTTAGACACTTGAATGTAAGTGTGCTGGGAAAACTGGATGAAGTATCGCCCACATGCATCAACCAAGCCCATGGCCTATAGAGATAATTTGT
Organism: Thuja plicata; assembly: GCA_018584345.1. NCBI lineage: Eukaryota > Viridiplantae > Streptophyta > Pinopsida > Cupressales > Cupressaceae > Thuja > Thuja plicata. Next base: position 654,522 of record MU227515.1, read on the forward strand.
ATCCCTAATCACCAGTGATTGCCTTTATCCCATGAAAGATGAAGGCATTGTTGAATCTACAAAAATGTGGGAAACTCTGGTCCCACTGAATCTAGGGGAAGGGGTCCCATAGAGAGACCTTAACAAGTCCTTCCCCGAGAACACCAACCGTCATTAAACCTTGGATCCCCTGGCACTACCAGGAAAGATGCCAAAGGACATAGGAAGTCATGTAGAACTTCTTCTCTATGTTGACCCTCCTCATCTATATGTCTACATGTTTTACAATGATGTCTGTCAAGTTGAAGTGTGCCTTGTTGGTGGTCATACCATATAAGAAATAATACATCCAGGGGGAGAATTCTTGGGCATGTGGCTCCCCAAAAATCCTTCATAAGAAGATAATTCCCACCTAGATGGGATCCTTGAAGTCAAAACAAGGAACTTTTGTTTGCATCTTCTTGTACTCTTGGCGTGAACTTTTCGTCCAATGTGTGTTGAGGTGGTGTAGGGCCATATCTTCTGCACCCTCATACTGTTAGAGGGCCTCAGCCTTGGTGAGAGAAATAGCTCCCAAAAATTGTAGAATATGCCACCCTCTAGCACTGGCATCATGGTCCAATGTGATGATGGACACTGAGAATCCGAGGGGAGTAGGGGAAACCAACACATCAGCCATACTTCCTTGGTGATAACCCCTAGCCCAGAGAAAAATTAGCTCTAATGCTTGTACTGAGCATAGAAAACTAGTTGCTTGAATAATTCTAGATGTCACTAAGTTAACTAAGATGGATTTATTGGAGCGTCAAAGCTGATAGATCATTTGAATAAGGCCCTGTAATTTGGCCCAGGTGCCGACATCTATTTTGGTGATCTATTTAAGTGCAGACTCAATTCAGGACCCATGAATTGTCTCATTATTATTATATTTTTGGGTTAGTGGGAGCTTTTCCAATATCCTCTCTATCTTGTTCTTCTTTTTGGTGTCTACAAAGGTACTTGGGAGTTCCAGACTCCTGGGAGGTGAAGACCCTAAAGCCATTTCTTGCTTACTTTAACCTATACCTGCAAACGGGACAACCGGCAGTACATAAACATTGAGAGATTCTAGATTTTGGATGCCTTAGAAATGACTTCGCCTTTTCACCTGAATTGAAGAATCATTACAGCATCCTAAATGAGATTATATGTCCTAGATTTGATACAATTTTAACACATGAAATATTTCTCGCTTACCGAGGATCCAAAATAATAACTCAGAAAGGGGTCACGTGAGGTGGAAAGGCCAAGTTTATTAACATGCTTGACATTAACTTGAAAAGAAAGAAATTATTAGTGATAAGATAGGTGGTCCTACTGTCATGATTTAATAGATTCCTACCCACTCGAATGAGTAATGACATAAATGGATAGTTGTTCTAGCGCGAGTGGCATGAATGTCATTTGGGATGAGTTTTAAATGTTCATTCATGGGAAATAATTTTTCCATTAAGATGGGAAGGACACAGGAGAGATAAAATATTAACAGCCCACTCAAGAGATGGCCTCTGTAATTGACATATCTACCTCCTCATCTCCAAGGCAGCACCAACCAGGGTGGTGAACCTGGTTATTGGACGGACATGGTCCAAGACCTCATAAAGAATTGGGACGACAATGGGTCTTCAGGGATGGCTCCTCAAGACACCCAACTAGACAAAAACTCTCAAAAAAACTACATCTCTAAGTGGAGAAAGAGAGAATAGAGTGTTTCAGACTCACAGAATTTACAGATGGAGCTAGACCTATAGCAAGCTATGAGAGCTCGCACACTCAAACCTACAGCTCTCGTAGACCAAATTTACAAAAATCACACTACAGACTCTACCACACGGAGCATTTACAAGATACTTACAGCATATACATAATATACAAGATATACAACCAAAACTTTTCTCATTTATAGACTTCCCAGCAGGAAGTGGGCGATATTTATAGAAATCTACAGCCCAAGAGGGCGGACGTCCTTCCTTCTGAGCCAGATGGCTACAAATGGAAGAAGATGCACCATACTCAAGGATAGCATCATGCCAAATTGCAGAAACAACCCTTGAGTGACAAAATAGATGAATGACGACCAGGAACAGACACATAAAACACAACCCAAGCAACAAAAACCAGCAGAATACACGTAGAGAAAAAGAAACACAGAAGAAACAAAATGATATAGAAAGAAAACAAAAGGAAAATCCTAAGGGCCTACCTAAACCTCAAAATTCCAAATGGGAAGAATTGCAACTGCTTCACTCTGTAACCTAAACACTACACCAGACTTGATGAACACACCTCTACACCTTCTAGCCTAAATGTTTCTGCATAGAAAAAAATCACTTCGCTTTCTAGAAAATTTGTCAAAAGGTAACTTGTTTGTGGTAAGTGTAAAATGACAAGGTAAAAGGCCTTAAATAATTCTAAGAAAGAGCATTAATTACCAAAATTAATTTGAGAAACATATCAGTGGCCGGGATCCAGACCAACAAAAACCTAACAGTCATCCCTCTTCCAAGGGAAAAGAGAATGATTGTCAGGCACAAAAGATCTAGAATCACCTGCTTGGGAACCACACTCTAGGACACAGATCCCAAAAGAAACAAGGAACACAAAAGAGACAAAAAGAATGGATAGGACCAAAAGAGTATGGAAGAAACAAAGAACCAATCCAAAACCAAAAAGGAAAACAAAATGGAAAACCAAAAAGGGAAAAGAAAAAGGCGGACCTAGAATTTTGCACACAAAATGAAGGGATGGGTATGTAGGGCATAACACTTATTCAGAACCTTTTTCATTTGGTGTTTCCACCTCCATAATACCTTGTATATACATGATAAAATTGTGATAGATAGCCCTATAGAAAAGATATAAAAATAATAATAATGCAAGAAGTAGATAAGGAATTTCATATTATAGTAAGAACACAAGTGGAAGTGTAACAAAGATATTCCCCTCAATAAGAAGGAAGTAAAGTGGTGGATGAGATCAAGATAATATGTTTCAAGCTCTCCCAATTCAATAAATAGCTCAAGAACCTAATGAAAAAACTCAAAATTAAGTGGAAGAGTTGTGTATATGAAAAATTCTAAGAGAGAATGACCAAGAAGCCTAGAATGAGGCTCAAAATCGGATTATAATGAAAGAATTTTAATCAGGGTGTCAGTGTGTGGGGGAATCAATGACGGGTGGTGGAATCATGCAATACAATTGTAGGGAAGCAATTTGTAATTCTCCAATGGCTCTCTTCATGTCTAATATTTGCAAACAACTAAACATCATCTGGATGCCACGACATATACATGTCCTATTATTTATATGCCATGTGGTTGAGATCCTAAATGACTGACGACCAATAGGGAAGAGTGGGCATAGATGGATGATATGGAATTTTATGTCTTATGTTGAGATAGGGACATTGCAAAATAGAAAATTATATTAAGGTACAAATTTTTGACATTACACTTATAGGAAACACACTTCCTTTTCTACAATTTAAATTTGATTTGAAGTTTATTTCATAAATAGTGGTTTGACTGAGGAAAACCCCTTCATCCAAAAAAAATCATCTTTCTATGTGAAGGTGATAGCTAGTGCTGCTGTAGAAGGAGCTTCAAAAAGCTCTAGCAAAGAGCTTCAAGTCCACTATATTTTCATTAGTTTTTGCAATTTCAAGGGAGCCTCCACATGTTAGGGGTGAGTCAACTTTCCCTTGACCATCTAGGTTTCCCTTGACCTTTCACTTTTGGCTATATTTTTAAGTATGGGTTCTACTCTGTGTTTCCTTTTCCAAATTTGGTCCTGCAATTGAGGTCTCAGTCCGTTAAGTATCCCTACTGGAAAAAAGTGTCTTTATATCTCTACTTATTCCTATATATAACATTCTTCATTCAAATTTTCACAATAATTCCTCCATTATAGTGAAGGTGATGACATTAATTTGTCATTAGTATGAAAACAAAACTTTTGGTAATCATACACCGAAAGACAGGACAGAGAAAACTGAAGATCAGATATTAAGAGATCACTGAAGATGACTAAGTGCAAAGAGAACTGACGACACAACTTAGTGTTTAAACCAAAATGCAATGATAGGAAGAAAAAGAGGAACTTGACAAAGGAACCCAACATGCAAGATACAGTGCCGACCAAAAAGATAGTTAAAGTGCAACCGACAGAACAAAATTGAAGGACAGTAAAGCATGACCGACAGACAGAATCGAAAGTTAGTTGCAGCCCGCAAAAAGTGGATCTGAATTCCACGTCAGATAAATCAAGTGTATTCTATTTATAGGATTTTTTTTTTTAAATCCATTTTTTTAGGGACAAGATATATGAATGTAAGTTCTTTAATCAGTCTAATTGATTTAAAACACATAGACTAGGAGAGCTAGGTACAAGTTGTAAACCTGATCTTAGAATTAACATTGTTTTTGCTCAAAACTTGATGAAGTCAATACATCTATAAATAGATGATGCACTCATTCATTATACATGTATTAATAGATGATTTGAATATAGAGGAGAACATGAATGAAGCCAACGAGCACATCTGTGGATCAGATTGAGAGTTTCAAGAACAAGAACAACAAAAGGTGAATTTGATTAGCAATAACCATGAATAGAGCATATCGAGAATCAGAGGTATTATTCAATCACAATTAGGTGATAATATTTTTCTTGTAAACTAAATTGGATCTGTATCAGCAATAGGAGATTGCATTTACCAGGTCAATTTGTAATTTTCTATCATTCTAACAAGTGGAGCAAAGTGTAAAATACTTTCAAGGAAGGTCAATTTAACAGTCCAACAACAAATCTCTTAACCTAGTGCACACTCAACAGTGTTACTAAAGCTCTTAACAGAGTAGAATTTAATTGGTCACCAATGATACTCTTAATAGGATAGATCATCAAAAGTGATCAAATTGTAAGCCTTAACTGGCCCCTTTAAATCTGCAGATAGTGAAGATTCTGTGGGTGTCATTCCCACCACAGTTTTTACTTCCTCACGGGAGTTTTCTGTGATATCATATCTTTTGTTATGTGTCAAATTACTTTCATGAATGTTCACATGTATGTTAATGTTATGATTTGTTGTAACTCACATCAAGATAGTATAAATTAGATTGAATGGATATATAATTGATTACAAAGGTTAATTGATAAAAGGATACAAAAGTTTTAGAAGTACTGATTCACCCCTCCCCTCTTAGTACATACTTCCCATTAATACCAACAATTGGTATCAGAGCTAATTATCTTCTTGGAAAGCTTAAAGGCTTAAGAGAAAAGATCATACAATGGAGAAGTACAAAATTGATAAAAATATTGAGAATAAAAAGCTTGAAATTCATATGTTCTTTGAACAGTATAAAGAAGCTAGAATCAACATGAGACAGTTAAATTATGAAACAAATAATATGGCATCTTGTTGTAATGAGACAAATTATCATGAGGAAGAGATACCAGATTTCTTTTAGTCTTCAGGATCAACTACAAGCAAATCATCAGATACATCAGAAGAAAGCATCACAAGCCTAACTGAAATCAATCTACATCTAGTTGGGCAAGTTAAATCTCTACAAATTGGTCAAGAGACATAGATGGTAAGGATGATTGATGCCATGAAAAATGCTAGACAAGTTGAGCAAGAAAGAACACTAGCTATTAATGATAGAAGAAAGATCACTAAAAAGATACAAGAAAGAGAGTCTGAAATACAAAGACTTATAGAGCATCACCATGAGATTACAAATCAGATTATTCTTATGATTCAAGAAGCAAAAAAAAAAAATATTGAACTCATTGAAAGAATAGAAGCTATCGGTGAAGTAAGGGATGAAAATGAAAAGTTAAAACATGAAATAAGAATTCAACAGCAATGTAATGAAATTGTCAAGAAATTTGAAGAAAGAAATAAAAGAATGGATGATTTTCTTGAAGGACAATGAAGATTCAACAACAACAATGGTATAGGTTTTACCAAGAATGGAGAATCATCAAATCAATCTAATCCAAAGAATGTCTATGAAAATCTAAGACCAAGAAAGCTAACATGCAATCACTGTGGAAAGAAAGGCCATACATCAAATGTATGCAGAGGTAAAATGAAAGGTATTCCTAAATCTACATCTTCATTCATGGGATTCTGTTATAAATGTAACAAGAAAGGACATAAAGCATATGAATGTAAGTCCAAGATGAAACAAAAAAAGAAGGAAACCTACATGGACAAGTACTGTCCTACTTAAAAAATGAATGGGCACACAAATCTTGAATGCTGGAAAAAGAAAAGACAAGCATGGAAGCCTAAAGTTCAAGAAACTCCCTATCAACCAAAGAGAGTCAGTAATCAGTATGTATGGGATTACAATACTTGGACAAATTGTACAGCATGTGGAAGATATGGTCACATTATTGAAAATTGTATGAGACAATGGACTAGAAAGTCTAGAGGCTGGACTAACCCCAGAATGGCATGCTTACATTGTTATAAAGTTGGTCATCTCAATAATTGCTATAGAGACCAAATGACAGAGACAAGAACATATCTGAATGGAAACACCATTGAAGATATCCGGAGGGTAAGAGACAAAATGTGGAGAAAAGCTCCAAACAATTATGAATTTGTACCAAGCAATGCAAATGGTGATACCCCATCCAATGGATCCAGTGACATCACCACCCCCACCTAAGAAGAACAAGTAGGTATGGAACTGCATTATCCAAGTTATTAATTTACATCAGTTCCATAATATATATGTTGATATAATTCTAAATTAGCATAAGAAAGATGCATCATGATACTACTTGTTAAAATATGTGATAACTATGCTTTTGGGCATATATATTGAAACCCATCGGTATACACTCAAAGCCAAGACTGTTTACACTTACCAAGAAGTGTCGGTTAAAAGAAAATTTGCTAGTATAAATTGAGCCTCGTCAGTAAACAAGCAAGTGAACAAGTTGTCTGTGACACTGAAACCCATCGGTAAAAGAAAAAGGAATAACTATTGCTTCAAAACATTATAGTCATAGAAGGAAAGTGAAGTCTTCACCGACAAACTCTGACTTCATACACCAAGGAGTTGGCAAGCATTTATGACACACATTTTAGGGAAACACCTATAAATAGGGCCACAGAACAAATATTCATTTGTCACGACAACCAGAGTAGAGCGACCAAAGGGATTTTGAGAAGAAAAGAAACTAAGTTATAGAGAAACCATGACTTGACCACCAGCACTCCAAAAATATTTGCAAGCACAAACAGTAAGTTCTACAAGCCTGATAACATTTTTTTCATGCATTTCACAAGAAGCCCTAAATTTTTTAAAATGGTCTCGACATCAAGAACCATGAAATCCAAGAACGCAAAGAAGGATGAGTTCAAACTCATCAAGAATTTGGCATGTGAGGAACCTAACTACAAGATCCATCCTGAGGTTGCCTCACAACCTGAAAACACTAGAGCATTTTTACGCATACCTGCTAGGGTTTTACTCATGGAAGATGTCTAATCTTTCATACACTGCAAGATTGTAGAGATAGGAACTTCAAAGGTTGAAGAAACTTATAATAATTTGTGCAATGAATATGGAACACTAAAAGATGAACATAAGCACATTGAAGTGAAAGGTCTCACCAATGCCCTAATGTTCCCAAAGGTTTTCAAAACTGAATGGATTCAGTTAGTGCTAATCTGAATGCATAAAAACATACTATGGATTGATAAACTGAAGGTGATAACCTAAGATGCCATCCATGTGGTTATCGGTTACCCCATAACCGAGAAAGTTAAGGCAATAAAGCATCCACCTAAGGCTGAGACTGAGAAGATGACAAGAGCCAAATGGGATGGCAGAGGACTAAAAGTTACCACAATAACCGATGATGAGATCAAGTTCGGTGCATGTGTTCTAGGCTATAAATTCTTCCAAGCAAGTAGTTTGAACAACATAGAATCAGGTGCAGTAGACACAGCCTACAAGATTGTGAAGAAAGGAACATAGTTGGACTTATTTGAACTACTCCTTAATCAATCAAAAGATAACTTAAAGACAATCAAGAATGCAAAGTCAAACACATGTAAGTTTGACTCACTCATAATGTGTATATTATTTTATTTTCAAGAAACATTCCCATCGGTAGAGATGTGAAATGGGATAGCATCAAACCAGTCACCATGCAAATCAATGAGCACATAGCCACACTAGAAGATAACTTTGAGACAGTCATGGATGAATACTTCAATGTATTCAAAGACCAAGTGCAAAAGAGGGTAAGGATCACCGAGAAACTCATTGAAAAGTATAAGGATGAGATATGCTTCATGGTTGATACAGACAATACATACATTAAGCCTATTGTACCAAGGACAGCATGGTTACAACCATTAGAGTATGAGATCAACATTGATCTTGCAACTAAGGCAATTGATGCCTTGATCAATGAACCATTGGATAAGAAACAATAGAAATTTGGAACATATGAAGAGGCCAAGACAAGAATAAAATATGGCCTGGTTGTTAAGAAAATTGTCAGGGAGAAGGACAAGATGGTAAAGAATCTCAAGAAGATTCTGTCAACAACAGAGGAAGAAACTGAATAGAATGAAGAAGTTGAACAGGAGGAAGAAACTGAAGAATAGTTATTTGTCGGTAAAAATAAGGAAAAGGATGACTCCGAAGAAATAGAGTCAGATTCACCACCTCCTCCACCATCTAAGAAACCAAGGACAACAACTGCTTCTAGGAAAAGAAGCCAAACATCAAAGGATTCTACTCCTTCACCTTTAAAAAAAGGAAAGGTAAGGGCATACAAAAGGAAAGCTTCCACACCAAAGAGAGGGAAAAACAAAAGAGGAAGGAAATTCATAAGAACCTGAGAGGATATAGAAGACACTGAGAAGGATGAAGTTGTAGAGGTAGAAAGTGTCAAGGTAAAAGAACCTAAATCTATTGATGACATATGCAAATCTATTGCAAATTCTAGATTTATTATTGATTCAAAGATCAGAAGATGGTTGAAGTTATACCTAGAAGATCAGAATAAAGTAGAGGATGCCATTATAGCAAAAATGTATAAATTCAAATATGTACCAATGCAATTTGAAGGTAGTTTAGTTCCAAGATAACTATTGGATAGACTATACTCCAGGTCAACATTTTCCTTGAAGAATGAAAAAGAGATAAGAGAAAGAGTACTTGTTTCTCTCATGCCACCTGAATCAAAGAAGGTAGAAATAGATGAAATGATGGAGACATGCAAAAAGGAGTTCTCATCAAAGATAAGAGCATATAAATTTCTTAAAGGAAAACTTATAGAGCCTGAGTAGGATAGCCACAAGAAATGGTGTAAGATAATGAATTGACCTACTAAGGAGGTAAGCCTCGAAAAAGACCTTCAACATCAAGATGTTGACAAGGAAACTCAAGATGACACATCTATTGAGATAGACAAAGAATAAGATGATACAACCGGAAACAAGAATGTAGATATTTTAGATGAATCATGGCTGCACACCACAAATGACAACATTATGGATACTAATGTCATTGACATTATCGATGACCCGGTAGAGGAAGTGAATAAAGATGAAGATGTCACTATTTCAAAGCACACAACCGATGAGTAGGACACAATAGTTGATATTGCACAAGTAAATATTCTAGGAAACATGCCAATATTGATACAAGCTATCAATATCATGTAAGAAACAAGCAAGTCACCTGAAAAGGATACTCCCAAGTATGTAGGGGAAGAAGAAAATAAAGACAACACCGATGGTCAGCAAGACATTGGAGCTACTCAAGATGTAACCAATACTGATAAGGTTACTAGAGGAGATAAGGAAAAGGATATAGATCCAAAAGATAAGAATGCAGAAACAAAGACCGATGAAGCAAAGGACACCAATGAAGGAGAAAAACCTAAATATGGTACTCCTGAGGAAACCAATGCCAAGTAGTAGAAAGAAGCACAAAAGGTTACTTCATCGAGCACAACAGAGAAAGACATGAAATTGGCAATGGTTTTACATTCTAGTGATTCATAGAAAAAGAAGAAGAAATCAAAGAAGAATAAGATGGAAGTCACATTGGATGAACTTATAGAAATTACCAAAGTGTGACCCATATACACTTGACTTTGAAGAATTACAAGAATATGGAGAAATATGCCAGAGAAAAGCATTGCAAGAGAAGTTGAAGAAACAACACAGGAACTCCATGGTACTGGAGACAACACGGGACATACTACATCAAATAGTGCCTAATGTTGATATTGATCAGAACAAGCCCATACTTGATTAATTATCTACTCTAACCGAAGCAATAACAACACAGAATATTGATGCTAAGAAGGAAATTGAGGAGAGAGCCGAGATGAAGTACCAACAAAAGCTCATTGAAAATATTAGCCAAGAAGTGGTGGTAAATAAGGCAAAGCTATCAAAATTCATCACTGAATTAGACCCCATCATATCTGAAGCTATAACATTGATTCAAAAATTGAGCACAATAGAAAAGTTCACTAAAGAGAATAGTGACAACATTGCAAAGCTGGATATAGATCTAGCAAATAGTGCACAAAGCTTAACCACCGATGGAGACAATGCAGTCAAAATACATTATGAGAAGATAATTGAGATAAAAAGGTTAAGGCAAGAGCTATGGGAGGTAGAAACACATTTCAAGGAAGAATTAACCGAGCTCTAAGCTCAACTTCTACCAAACCTTACACTGCTCCAACAACATATCAGTTTAGCAAGGCAACTGATAGCAACTCCTGAGATGTCTGTAGCTGACAGCATCTATGACATGCACTCAAAGATCACACTCAAGAACATATCTCTAGAGAACCTCAAAGAACAATGGGATAAAATGAATTCTTTACACTCCCACTTTTTTGATAAGCTCTAAGGTAAAGACCTTTGCCCTTAATATCAAAAAAGAGGGGAAATAATATGAGTACAAAATACAACAAGAGAAAATGATATGTATTCATTCATTCATTCATTCATATGGGCAAAGGGTAAATATGTATATGTATATTCATATGGGAAAATGATATGTAGAAGGAAAGATATCATATGTATAGATATACTGCATATACGTAGGAAAGTCATTAAATGACTAAGGATTATATATGTTGTATATACTTAACATTTTGTTAGTATTTTGCACATATCAGTTTTTGATACTAATGTCAAAGGGGGAGATTGATGACATTAATTTTCCATTAGTATGCAAACAAAACTTTCTGTAAGCATACACCAAAAGATAGGACAGAGAAAACCAAAGATTAGATATTAAGAGATCACCGAAGATGACTAAGTGCAAAGAGAACCGACAACACAACTTAGTGTGTAAACTAAAAATGCAATGACAAAAAGATAAAGAGGAACCTGACATGCAAGATATAGTGCAAACCAAAAAGATAGTTAAAGTGCAGCCGACAGAACAAAACCAAAGGACAGTCAAGCATGACCGACAGACAGAAATGAAAGTTGGTTGTAGCTCGCAAAAAGTGGATCTGACTTCCACGTCAAATAAAGAAAGTGTATTCTATTTATAGGATTTTTTTTTTTTTAAAATCCATTTCTTTAGGGACAAGATACTTGAATTTAAGTGCTTTAATTAGTCTAACTAATTTAAAACACATAGACTACAAATATCCATGAATGCCTCATCTCTAGAATAAATGTCATTACAAATATGGTAATGATATTATCTTGTAGTGCCCACCCATAATTTACTTTTCAATGTTGATGTCTGAATCTTTTGGTTATTTTCATGGTGATTGTGTATATGTTAGGATGATTTTACTGACCCCATACTTGCATGTGTGGTTGGCATATATGTTTTATATTGTTGTGTGGTGTGTCTATCTTACATTTCTATAGGATGTGTCTGATGTGGTAGAGGACAGAGATGCACTTACTTGCATTGCGAGATCCACATGGTCGACTGATCCCTATCATTGTATGTTCTATATATTATGTACATGCTCAGTTTTGTGATGCAGGTTTGCAGGTACCGGGCATCGACTTCCCTGAATTTTCAGAATGATCATGCCCTATCACATTAGCTCAATGGTAAGAGAGGGGAGATAAAATTCAAGCCTAAATCCTAATATAAGCCCTCATTTGTCCTGAAATAGTGGAAAAGTATCTAGTTGACTACCTTCTTTGAATTCGTCGAGCTGACGTGTTCATTTGTGAACCCTTGTTTGAGCATGCGTATATTGTTTCATCTTTTCTACATTTTAATTTGGTTACATTTCAGTATGCACCATGAAGGTCAATGTGGTATTTAATCATGATGTAAGTAAAAGAGTAATTAAAGTTTAATTATAAAGTTTAAATAATTGAACCTTCTAAGAATAATAAAATATTAAATATATAGAAATTTAATTAATAGGGATTAATTAAATACATGTATTTATTAAAAGGGATTTAATTAAAAGTCTAAAGATAAAGTTTGAGGATTTAATTAAATATTATGTCTAAATGGAAATTAAAAGACATATTTAATATAAATAAATTATTAATATTTTACAAATATTATTCGTAATTAAAAATAATAATATAGAGTGTAATTGCATTTAAATAATAATAATAATAATAATAATAATAATAATAATAATAACAACATGATTTTTAATTCTAATTAAAAATTAGGTTTGGTGGAGAATTAATTATTTAATTATAAAACGGAAAGAAAACAAAAAAATGATATTTATTTTATATATATATATATATATTACTTATTTGGGAAAAGAAAATAAATAAATAAAGAATTTTTATTTATTTAATATTAAAAAATAAAGAGAAAGGAAATTGTGTATTTCTTTTTTAAAAAAATAAATATATAAGTGAATTAATTTTATTTAAAAGAAATAAGAAGAAAAACAAAGAAAATAATTCTTTCATCTTTTTTCAGGGTAAGTTTTTTAGGAAGTTGTCCTACAAACCCTAGTTAAATAGTTTTTATTTATTAGTGTATTTTTGCAATTTTGAAGGGAGACGGAGATTTTTTAGAACACAAGTTTTAGGAGAGTTACATGTTTTTCATCGATATTTTAAATTTAAAGAATATATTTTTAAAGCTTGGGAGTGAAGTTTACTTTCTTTCTTTCTTCTTCTTCTTCTTCTTCTTCTTCTTCTTCTTCTTCTTATTACTATTATTAACAAGTCTACCTGGCATTTTCAAGGTAGAAGTTTTTGAGTCTCTTTGCAAATTCAGTTGGAAAGATTGTTTTCTCCATGCTTGCTTAATTATGATTTGATTTTGATTTAAGGTTCTTTTGATTGCTAAAAATTTATACATATTGTTAGGGTGTTCTTGTGAGTTATGTTTATGGCATGCCTGCTATTCTGTGAGAATTTGTATGGAAACCCTAGGAAAGAATGATTTAAAAAGGATACATTTGTGTTGTATATCCATTAAGATTTTTCAAAATTGTACAAAACTAGTTGCATAAGTTTCAACTGTATGGCAGAATCCTTTATTATGAACTAAGTGTATTGTAGATACCTGTATCTAAGGATTTGGGTTCGAAAACATACATTTATGGATTAGGGTTGTGAAGAGTCAGGGTAGGGAATAATTTTAATTTTAGATGTCACATTAAAAATATAAAGACACTTTAAGATACCCATTTGAGTTTTATCTAACATATATCACAATAAAATAGGGTTCCTTTGTACAAAAAGGGTCAAATATTGGCTGTTATAGTGAAATTATGCCTATTTGAGCTTGATTTTTCAATTGGAGACCAACGAACATTCATCCATAACTTTTTTCCAATTACATAATTAGAAAATTATCTTTGGTGGGATTATAACTAATATTTTTTATGAATTTTTTTACTGAGTTTTATGACAATCCAATGGTTCAAAACAAAATTATGGCCAAACTAGTAACCTTCGTTCCTGAACAGGGTTGTTAGAGAGATTTACTTTTTACACCATTTAAATGACCTTATGTTTATGATTGGAAAGCATGAAAAATATGTGAAATTAATTATCTTTCCATCAATATAAGTTTCAGATCTATATCATTTCATATGAGATTATACCATTTAAATTACCGACTAATCCACATAGATGAAATACACCAAAACTCGCTGTTATAAATTTAAAAATGTTAATAGTCTTATTAATTAGAAATTAATCAATTGGAAAATTATTAAATAATTCCTATGACTGATCTAATCAATTTATAATTTAATTGAAGATCATAGAGATTCACTAAAACACCATAGATGTTCCATTTGTGTACTTTATGTTATTAATTAAGTCTTTTATGACTTAAGAGTATTTTAATAAATATAATAATGTTATATAAATGGAGTTAAATAATATGTAAAATGCATGCATGTCTTCTCTCATGTGATCTTGGTGTTGTTAAGTGTTAGTGTGGGTAGGTTGTTATCTTGGATGGGTTTTGTCTTCAGACTTGTACTATCTTTTGATTTTATGTCTTTTTGCTCTTTGGGTTTCATATTGTGGAAAGTCAATAACCGATTTATGTCACGATTGGTTCATATGTTATCTTGGGTACATATGTGAGAGATTTCATGTGTTCCTTGAGTCCTTTGTTTTTTTTTATTTGACCATAAGAGGTGACAACCAATATTATGTTGAGTTATGATTTGTTCACGTGGTCACCTTGTTTCTTCAACTATGATTGTTCAATATTTTGAATGATGGTATTTTTTATTACAATTTACTCCATGTTGGAGAGAGATGATTTTATGCTATTTAGGATCATTGATTTTATGATATGAGATTTTGAGAATGTTTGTGATTATTTATTAAGATATCCATTATGGGATGGATGACTTATTGAGATGTCCACTATGGGGTGGATGGTTTAGATCCTTGTATAGGATGTGATATTTATTATTATGCTCCATAATTTTACCTTGGTGATTTTCATGACTTGATGATTTATGAGGAGTCTTTTGTGGCTTTGGCTTTGCCTTTTCTTTGGTTTATTTTTTTGGAGCATTAGGGTACGTTATTTAGAAATATAGACGGGAAGTGGCTTGCAATGAGCGTCGGGGCCCTCAGGTGGCTTCTAGGATCACTCATTGTAAGTTGACTTAATAAGTGATAACTTAATGAAATTAATTAAGAGAGAAAATTAATAAGATAAATATGTGTCTCACCCATGCCTTGAGTGATAGTATAGGCTAAGGATGGGAGTGGGAGAAGATTCTTGATTGAGGTCTTGCATTGTTAGAATACTTGTCTGTATGAAAGGATTACTGAGCCACATATAGTCGCTTGAGTATCGGGGTCCAGAGAGGCTTCCAGGACAAAACTCAAGGGTTAAATGTATGTGATGAAACTTCCCTATATGTGTTTTAGGTTCCTACATGTTGATTTGGTACACTTGTCTGGTCTCTTGATCTTTTATACTCTAAACCTTAGAATTTTCTTATTACATTTTTATCTAGTGTACCTTTGAATTAGTCTTGCTTGTTGGTTGTTTCTCATGTGTTTGGGCCTATTTTTATCTCCTCGACACGGTGGGAGTGGACCTTTGGTTCCACGAGGTTGGGTGGTAGTGAATCTTATTACTATTGAGATCTGACATTCGTGACTTTATGCTTGGATGATCCTTTTTGTAGTTGTACCTTCTTGTTTTTTATTGATGGATACTTACTCTTATCGTTTGTATGATGTATGCTTGTATCATTATATAAGTTATGATATTCTAGTATTATTGCATTGAACTTTATATTGTGTTTTATTACATACACTGTGACTTGTGCAGTGGATGTTGGTTCCTTATGTATACCTTATGGTATTAGTTGTGTTGGAATTTTTTTTGCAATACTTACCTAATGATGACAATATACCTGGTATACTCGGATGCAACCTCTTTTAGGCAAGAGAAAGGCTAATTTCTAAGGATTGGATAATATCCTTCTTCATTTTTGAGCTCCATAGACTCAGGCAGGTTTTACCTTTTAAAGATTACTGATATCT
>MU227515.1:683183-697172 GCA_018584345.1 Thuja plicata
TAAAGCAAGACACTAAGGGAGGTAGAGGGAAGACAAGATGGTGGTTGAAGGATGGAGAAGGATGGAAGATGGGATGGTGGATAGGATAGGAGAAGGATGGAAGATAGGATGGTGGATAGGAAAATGGCTCAGAAGCAAGCTAAGTAAGCAATTGTGGCTAATTATAGTGAAATGGGAGGCAAAGATGCAGATGGAGTGGAGGATGAAAATGATGGGGGATGCAGAACTGGATACCAAGAGGGGTCCAAAAGCATGTATACATTTAATATTTTTATGCTTTTTGTATTTTATCAAGATCCAAAGGAGGATGGAGGAGGGGAAATGGACAAAACATGATAGGTATGGTAGACAACTAGGAGGACGGGAGAGATGGGGGAGTGGCTAGAAGAATTTGCCCCCAAGTGCGGAGAGAAACTGGATGGAGGGATTACACATGATGCATATTTACCAAGGTTTCATCATGGTACTTGTCCAAGGAGCTTGTTTGCCAAGTTTTCACCATTGGACGCTTATTTCTCTCTTTTCTTTTCTTTTTTCTTTTTTTTTTTTGTTTTTGCTTTCTTGCTTTTTTGCTTTTTTGCTTTTTTTCTTTTTTTCTTTTTTTCTTTGTTTTTTTGCTTTTTTGGAGGGAGTTTATGGATGGGACAAGAATGAGGAGATAGATGAAGGACTCAAGCATCAAGTGTGATATCAAGGTAATAGGGGCCCATTTGGAGTGATCACTAGATGTTGGTATAACCTTATTTGGGATAAGTGGCATATGAAAAAGGCATGGATGAGATGGTTATGATGGCTAATGAATGTGGGATGGCAGGTAGGAAGCATTTGGACAAAATGGTGGAAAGTGAGTGGGATGGGGGGACTCACTCAGGATCAATATTGGCACATGTTGTAAGCAGTGTGGAAAGAGTGGATTTGAAGGGGATGGTAGAAGTGGATGTGATGGAGGAAGCATGGTAGATATTTTTGGGACATAAGGACCCAAAATAGATTTTAGTGATGGTAGAGAGGAATGCAGAGATGGAGGATTAGCAACTTCGAATGCCATTTTGGATTTTTCTTTCAGATGCATTTCTTCTCTTTTCTTTGGGATCCACATGGTTTTTTCTTTTGCTTTGTTGGGCCTTTGTGGCCTGCGGGATGTAGTGCATTTTTTGATTGAATTGGTCTTTATTGGAGCATGTCGTTTGAAGTGGACATGACAATCTTTAGATTGTGGCTCTTTAGCTTTATGCATTTTTGAATTGGCATTCAAATTGTATTGAGTATAATTAGAAGGGATATGAGAAGCTATATGAGATGGAGAGATGGAGGTAGGATGGTGGATGGGGTGTATGGGTATGTGCCTTTATTGATCCTGATTGGGAATGTAGCATGTGGGATAAGATAGAGGATGAGATTTTGGGATATAAGGGCCCAAAATGGATTTTGTAGGTGGAGGATATGCAATGCTTGAATTTGGGACATAGGGACCCAAAATGGATTGAGAAGATGGAGGAATGTGGTAGGCTATCTTGGGTTGCAATGAAGGGGGAGGAGGGATGGTGTTAAATTTCTTGGAGGAATGATGGGAAGAGGTAATGGTGGGTTTGCAAGCATGCTTGGACTGGGCATTAGTTGTACCAACAGTTTTGGATGAAGGGCCTTTAGATGTGAAACCAAGACCATAAGATCATGGATGTTCTTTGGTAGAGATGGGCTCCAGTATATCTTGTTCATTTAGGCCTAGGCCTTTGCCTTGATAATTCCATTTTTTTAGCATTTGACCCAAGATAGGGTATTTCTTTCGTAGGGAACCAGATGTGAGTCCATTATTAGGGGGAGTGTAAGTGGTGGATATGAAATTTATTTCTTCTACTTCAAGTGGACCACCATGGATGAATCTAAGTGGACCAAGGGGATAGAGAGATAGTGGTGGGAAAGTTTAGATTGGAAGTGAGAAAGGATCATGAGGTGGAGGGGATGGGATTCTCTGATCTTGACTTAGACAACGTAGTGGCTCTTGAGATAGAGTAGGTAGAATGATGGGATCTGGATTGGGCGGAGTGCATGAAAATGGATTATGAGATGGAGGAAGTGTGATGGGAGGATCTTGATCTATATCAACAGATATTTCAACATGCTATTGGACAAGATCTTGATATGATTGGATTAGTGTGGATGGTGTGATGGGTGATGTATGGATGGACTCTTCAGATGGAGGGGATGGAAGGATGAGAGATTCTATATTTGAGATAGAGGGAAGATGGGTGGACTTGGGAGAGTCACTGGATGGGGTGTGGATAATGTCAGTAGGAGAATATGAGGATGGGGATTGGATGGACTCAATGGATGGGGGAACTTCGATGGTGTTAGGAGATGGAAAAGGATCAGTAAGTAAAGGAATTGGAAGGGAAATGATAGGTGTGGGAGATGGAAGAGGAATGATGGGTGATAAAAAGGCCTCATAAAAAATGGCTTCACATGGGGGACTGATATGAATTGGCTCATCAAGTTTAAGAGATGCATTTTGTGATGGCTTCCTTATGAAACTCCTTGGAGACTTACGTATCGAAGGTGAAGGATTGACATGTGTAGATGGTGGGGAGATAGGGTAGTCCAAATATGAAGGTGTGGAAATGGCTTGTGAACTTGGTTGAGTGAATGATGGCATAGGATCTGGTATAGGATATGGCATGGCTAGATAGTTCACATAGGTAGGCATGGAGGTGACTTGTGGATTGGATTGAATAATTGATGGAGGAGGAATGACAGATTGGGCTATGCCATATGAAGTGGTTTGAGAGGATTGGGGAAGGGGATTTGTGGTAAGGTAGGTAGGAATAGAAGATGGTAGGTTGGGATGATATTGAGGGGATGGAGGAGAAAGGTAGGATAGAGTGGAAAATGAACTAGTAATAGCATGGGGGTTATGGTGATGGATTGAAGGAACTACAAGACTTGGATTATGAATTAGAAAATGGGTTGGAGGATAAGGGGATGGAGGATTTGGATTAGGGATGTAGGGAGTGTGTGATGATGGAAGTGTGTAGCTTGGGATATCACTATGGAAGAAGATGGAGGCATGGATGATGTTTGAGGGAGATATGTGGGTGAGGGAGGAAGGGTAAGAGATGGGAGGTGGATTTGGATTGGGCATAGTGTATTGAGGTAGAATGGAAGGTGATATGATAGATGGATGTGGGGTTATAGAATTGACATGGCAAGTTGGTTGAGATGAGGAATGTGAATAGTTTGGAGTTGGGTTAGTGTGAAGAATGTATGAGTTGGATGGATTTGGTTGATTTGGAGGAATGGTTTGAGAGATGGGACCTGACATATATGCTTGATGGTCCTTAACCATTTTGTGAAACCAATCCATATTCATGATGTTTAGATGAGGATTTTTTGGAATTGGTTTAGAATATGATGCAGATGAAGATTTTGATTAAGAGTGGATGAAGTGAAAGACTTGAGGATGGATGAAATATGAACCTAGGACTCAGGAGAAAAATTTGAACTTAGTTTGATTGATGTTGGATGTGATTTTGGGTTTGGATTTGGATTAAAAAGGTTGAGAAAAACCTAGGTGAAACAAGACCCTATGATGGTGCAAACAAAGGATTGATTTGGATGATGATATGATCTTCTACTTGGAGATAGACTTATGATCCCAAGAAAAATAGGATATAACTTTGATATGGACTAATGTTCTCAAAGCAATAGGATTAAAATAGATGTTTGCTAATGATGAGGGTCTATGTAACACTTTGATAAATCTTTCAACCTAAGATTTGAGATGAAGAATATTGATGAAGGTGCAAAAAATGAAGCTTTATTTGATTTGATTTGAACTTGATTATGGTTGGATGTGGGTTGATCAAGATAACTTAGATTAAATTCCAAGGATTATGATGGTGCTCCTAAGCCAAAGGTAGAAGATTTTATGAAGATTGGAATTAGAAGGAGATGTGGATGAAGATTTTGATTAAGAATGAATGAACTTTGAAATATGAATGAGAGATGATTGAAGATAATGAAATTATTAAGATGTGATTGGTTTTGGATGAAGAGGAAGATGAATTATATTAGGATTGGATAGAATGATATGAGGTTGACAAGTGGATTGGATTAGATTGGAGGAAGATGAACAATTAGATTGGATTAAGAAAGAGGATGTTGATGTGGATTAGAGGAATAATGATTCAATTAGGTTGGAGGAAGATGAATGATTAGATTAGATTAAGAAATAGGATGTTGATGTGGATTAGAGGAATGATTAGGATGAAGGTGATTAGATGAGGATTGGGAACTTGATCGAGTGATTAGGAGGATGATGAAGTTATTAGGAAGATGATGAAATGATTAGGAAGATTAAGAAGAATATGGATGACTTGGAAGAACTGATTAGGATAAGAAGTATGATGTTGATGAAGAAATGGGTTGGTGTGAAGATGAAAATGTAGGATTTCGACTGATTTTGGACTCTTTAGGTCGATTTGTTCATTGGCAAGAACTGATTTTCAACATACATCAAAGGCATTGACTATGCTAAGTATACCTTGACTCATATTTTGGGAATAAATGATAGTTATTGAAGACACGTGTCTGAAAATAGTCTTGGAAAGGACAAAGCAACCTTGTAGGAGACAAGCAATTGTGACAAATTTGTATGTTGGGTATTTTGTTTGTTTATGTTCAAGTGACTCTTTCAAGCCACTTATGTTTTCACGTGGTTTAACACAATGAAGATAGTACAAATAGTAGCTACCTTAAATAATTGGCTTTGCATGAAATATTATAGGCCCATTGCTTGGTAGTCCTTTGGCTCACACAGCAGTGTCACCCCCAAAAGGGCGCCCGTGTTTTTTCCTTTTGCCAAGTATTGTTGCCATGCTACGAAGATCTCTTTCGCAACACAATACCTTGGGACACATATGATGGGAATCTTGGGGGGAGAATATTCCCTCCCCTTGCACTATAATAAGTCACCGTTTAGAGGTGAATCAGGTAGGCTACTAATTTATAGTTGCTAATAAGATTTGTGGCATCCCCGCAATCAGTTTGTACAGTGTGAATCACTTAAGATCCTAGTTCAACCATGCCAGTATGCTGAGGATATTCACTCAGTATGGACTACCATTGAACACGACCCACCCAAGCTTGAAGAGATAAAGTAGACCTTTGGGTCGCACCTTATTTCTATACCGGCCAAAGGGATTTACCGGTTTTGAGGTCATCCTCTAAAGGGGAAGCGCACCCTCTAGACAGGCCTCTCTATAAGCTAGATTAAGCTAAGCTTTCTCTTCACCCAAGTTCCACGAAGGCGAGGGGAGAGGATATGGCTATAGTTTAATCATAGCGTCATGTAAATTAAGGGATCTATCTAATGACAAATAGCTCAAAAGAAGTTTTGAAAAACACTTCTTCAAACACACCAAGAAGAATTCATTTTCCAAATTGAACCTAATTAGCAACTAAGTGTTTTCTACCTAAGAAAAAGACACAATAGTATGTTTAAGCATGGAAGTTCAATTTAATTCCCACACAGCAATAGGAAAGTATGTAAAATGTGTGTTTATTTGCCTTAAGTCATTCAAGAGTTGTGAAGTTCATTCCCTTATGCATTCAAGATTAGATGTGGTTAATTCCTTTAAGCAACATGCATTCAAAGACTAGTTTTTAAATCATACAAGTTCATTCCCAAAATCCATTAAAATCCAAGGAAACTTGCATGAAAAATAATAGTAATCTTTAAAGTCTTCAACCCTAAAATGCTGCAAAAAGGCAAACAAATTAGTAACACTTGATTCCTGACAATATGCTGATTCTTGATTCCTAAAATTTGACTAAGTCTAAAATTTCTTAAAAACCCTCAAAAACTAGATTTTGCATCTTAACTCCTATGACACTGAAACCACTCTCAAACATCCTGGAAGTATATATTTAAAATATATCTTAAAGTATAAGAAAGGTAAATAAGTCACTTATACTTAAATGATATATTTTAAATATAAACCTGGTGTTGAAATTGGTCTGAAGCATGCATAAAAATTTTAAGAAATCATTCAATAAATACCCATCTCTCAGAACTAATTTAAATTGTAAGAAATGCGCAGCTGTCAGTTTAGTGTACATGCTAGTTCAGTGTAGACACTGGTTCAGAGTGTAGACGCTAGTATAGCATAGACGTCAGTTCATCGCAGATGTCAGTTCAGAGCATAGACGTTGATTTAGTGGACACGATGATTTATCAGAGATGGTGATGTATCTCAGAGACGTTGATTCAGTGTTTTGGCGTAGACGTCGGTTCAGGGTTTTGGCACAGATGTCAATTTAGTGTTTTGGTGTCTACACAAATGCCTCTACATAAAATGCAGACAATAATCAGCGAGTTTGGTGAGATTTGGAAGAAATAGACAAGAAATTAGAAGGTGTTTAGGGATGTGGGTCCCACTAGGCATGCTAGAATGTAGTATGAGGAATCCTTCAACCTGTTGGGAGCAAGCTCAAACATGCAAACATTAGTGGGTTAGCACATAAATCACTTCAAAAATCATGTAAAAGAACAACCAAGCAACAAAGAATACCAAATAACATCATATTGAGCTTAAAATAAGTAAACAAATGCACCCTATTCTACTCATTTTGATTTTCTCTTTTAGATTGGATGTAGGTGTGTTCTCTCAAATACACAGTGCAATGGTTCCCAATGCAAGATTTTAAAACAAGAAGAAAGATTCAAGAGCTAGTATGAAGAACTAGTCTCAAATCTTCTCCAAGATGATGAATCTAAGCTATGAAAGTGGTATGAAAGACATGAGATTATAAAACTATAATGCAAGAACTATGCTTATGAAATACAAAACATGATTCATTTTAACCAAAAGGAAACTAACATGTGATATCCAAGTGATTTATCATGAACTAGAAGTATATGAAAACATGAATTCAAGAACTATGAACTTCTAAATGCAAAATAGCATGATAACAATGCAAATTGAGAGATGAAAATATGAGAGGGGAAGGCCTCTATTTATAGAGTTTTTGGAGAGAGGAAGAGGCTTGGATGAAGTGGCACCTATGTGGCATCCACATAAGAGCCACATGGGAGACACGTGGACTTGAAAAGATGGCTAATTTTGAGTCAAAATTGGCATTAATATTGAGTAGCTCAATATTTCAAAAGAGGAGACAAAGTTGTAAGAGGGAATTAAAGAGGAATGGGTGCCCATTTTGGAGATAAACTCCCCATGTGGGTGAGCATTCCATTAGCCTTAAAAAGGTTAGGAATCACCCATTAAACATGGTTAGAGGACAGTTAGGTGTGGAAGCATTCTTAGGAAATGAGGTGATGGGAGTAGGGTAGGAATAGGGTAGGCTTAATAGGTTCCTAGCTAGGGTTTAAATGATAATCCAAATTGAAATTGAATAAATCATGCTTTTAGAAGAATTAGGAATATGGAGGATTTCATAAATATAAATTTATTAAAAGGGGATTTTGTGGAGGCAAATATATTTAAATAAAATACATTAGGATAGTATTTAAACTATTGATAAATGAAACTATTTAATTGATTGAATTAAATAGTTAGAGGAATAAGAGGGAAAATAATATTAATAATAATATTAATATTTTTGGACATCTACAAAAAGTATAACCATGCAATTCTTGTCGTGCCTATAATTTTACATCCAAGAACGCAACAATATTTTTTTTATGAGTTATATAATGTCATAAGGAATACTATTGAGAGGTTAACCAAGTTTACTAAGCTAAGACAATGTATTCAAGGTTGGAGTATTAGGTGTAACCACCTGAATTTGGTCTATTCTAACTATGGACCCTATTTTCCCTAAGTGTGATCATACCCTCAATTATGTCCAAACAACCCTGTTACTGCTTGGCATAATTCTTCAAATCTATTTAATGTCCTAGGTGATTTTTATCACTAAATTATATTAACTATTATAGCCATACAATTTAAATCAATTCAAACCAATTAAATCAAACCAAAATCAAATATGGCTATAGTATTTAATTATAAAGGAATTAAATAAATCCCTAAATCAAATACCCACTTGATTGTCACTATGTCAAATGCTGAATAAAAAGAAAAAGTGGACTGATGGTGAAAACCACTCTGTGGCAGTATCAGATCCAAAAATAGTAAAGAAAAAAGATGTATCCGATGGTGAAAACCTCTCAGAGGCACCAAAGGATGAGACTCTTGATATCCTCCCTGAACACTTTCAGGAAAGATCTTCGGTATTGATTGAACCAACACAGCCAGTAAACTTGGGCACTGTTGAGAATCCTCAAATAGTTCATTTGGCACAATCTTTATCAAAAGACAAGAAGGTACAGTTCACAGAATTCCTAAAGGAGAAAAAGATCAACTTTGCCTAGTCCTACACTGATATGCCAGGGCTAGATCCCAATCTCATTACACACCACTTATCTATAGCTCTTGGGATCAATCCCGTGAAACAAAAACTCAGAAAAATGCATCGTCATGTTGCATTGTTGGTGAAAGAAGAACTGGAAAAGTTGTTAAAATCTGGATTCATTCAAGTCATTGCCTATGTAGCATGGATATCCAATGTGGTCCCTATTTCTAAATCTGATAAATCTAATAGGATCTGCATAGATTTTAGAGACCTCAACAAAGCATGTCTGAAAGATGATTTCCCTCTACCAAATATTGACATGATTATAGACCTTACAGCTGGCTACCAGATGTATTCATTAATGGATGGATTCTTGGGTTATAATCAAATCAAGATCACCCCTGAGGATCAAGAGAAAAACTCATTCACATGTGCATGGGGCACATTTTGCTAGAATGTCATGCCATTTGGGCTAAAGAATGTTGGAGCAACATATCAGAGAGCTATGAAAACAATATTCCATGACATGATGCACAAAAACATGGAGGACTATGTCGATGACACTCTGGCTAAATCCAAAGAAAGAGGTACTCATGTTGCTGATTTAGGAAAGATATTGGATCGAATGGAACAGTTTCAACTAAGGCTCAATCCAAAGAAATGTGCCTTTGGGGTTCAATCAGGCAAGCTCCTAGGATTCATAGTATCGGCGAAGGGAATTGAGGTAGATCTGACAAAGGTAAAAGCTATTCTAGAAATGACTCCTCCATGTAATATTAGTCAAATGAGGACACTACAAGGGAGACTCTAGTCTATCAGGAGATTTATGTCCCAACTTTCTGATAAGGCACAGCCCTTTACTAAGCTATTACATAAAGGGGTTACATTCAAGTGGGATGAACACTATGAAGCAAACTTTAGGGAATTGAAGTCATACCTAGCTTCTCCACCTATTCTTATGGCACCTATTCATGGAAAACCTCTGCTCCTATACATTTTAGCTACAGCTACATCCCTAGGATTATTACTAGCACAAAAAGATGAAACAAAGAAAGAACGAGCTATCTACTACATTAGTAGAACTCTCGTCACTTATGAGATCAATTATAGGATTATTGAGAAATAATGCTTAGCAGTCATCTTTGCATCACAAAAATTGAGACACTACATGCTCTCGCATATAGTCAAGCTCATTGCTAAAATTGATCCTCTCAAGTATCTATTAAGCAGAACAGCATTAACAGGCCGCTTGGCAAAATGGGTCCTCATTCTAAGTGAGTTTGACATTGAGTATGTTGAACGAAGAGCTATCAAAGGATAGGTACTTGTGGATCAATTGGCTGATTCACCACTCCAAGATGATGTACCATTGCTAATTGAATTTCCTGATGAAACAATCATGCATCTCACCGAACATCCATGGAAGATGTACTTTGACGGGTCATTTACTCAACAAGGATCTGGAGCCGGGGTTCTCTTCATTACTCCACAAGGATATCAGATTCCTAAATCTTACAAATTAATGTTTCCATGCACCAACAATATCTCAGAATATGAAGCGTTGGTCAATGGCCTCAAACTCTCCATAGAATGGAAGATCATTGAGTTACACATACATGGTGACTCCCAACTGATTATCAATCAAGTCAATGGGTAGTATCAAATGAAAGATGAAAATTTGATGCCCTACAAACAACTAGTTGATGATTTGAAGAAATATTTTGTCTTCGTCACCTTCCAGTAGATACCAAGATCAGAGAATAAAGCTGCAGATGCTATGGCTACCTTAACGTCCATGTTACAACTAGAGGAACATAAATTCTGCTATGACTTCTTGGTGGAAGAAATATCCTATCCCACCTTTGCTAATCCAAAATACCAGGTAATTTGTGCCTTAAATACTCCAGATCAATCCCGATATGCTAGTATCATTGCCTATCTTTCAGACCAAACCATTCCCGCCAATCTATCTAGAAATGAGAAAATATCCCTGATTAGGATAGCATCACGTTACATCCTCATAACTAACAACCTATATTGATGTAGTCTCTACGGTACACTTCTTTGGTGTTTAGAACTAGAAGAGTCCGATCTAGCTTTAAAAGACATCCACGAAGGTGTATGTGGATCACACTCGAATGGCTTTTCATTAGCTAAGAAACTGCTCAGAGTAGGCTATTATTGGCCTACCATGGAGAAAGATGCTATTCAATTTTCCAAAGCATGTCTTAAATGCCAGACACATGGAAACCTCATCCATGCTCCTGCTAGAGAAATCATACCTTTTATAACACATTGGCCATTTCAGCAATGGGCTTTTGACTTGGTTGGACAGATATACCCCAACTCTTCAAATGGACACAAGTTCATCATTATGGCCACTGATTATTTCACAAAGTGGGTCAAGGCCATGCTGCTAATCAAAGCCACTGGAAAACAGGTGGCTATGTTCATTCTCAACTACATTATTTATAGATATGGGATACCCTCTTCAATTGTGACAGACAATGGGGGCCAATTTAAAAACCAAGAGATTGATGACCTCTGTGAATAGTTTCACATTACTCAACATTGCTCTTCAGTCTATTATCCTCAAGGTAATGGAGAGGCTAAGGCATCGAACAAAAATGTTCTCAAAATCCTACACAAAATTGTGAGCCAGTCTGGCAGAGACTGGCATTTACAACTGAATTCGGCACTATGGGCCTACAGAACAAGCATCAGAACACCAACTGGAGCCACGCCATTTTCTCTAGTCTATGGCGCTGAGGTGGTACTACCTATTGAGGTTGAAATCCCATCTTTGTGGATATCTTTACAAGGACTAGTTACTGATGAGCAATACCACATTGATCGGGTCAATTCTCTGGACCTACTAGATGAGCGCAGACAACAAGCATTCGATCACCTCAAGGTGTACCAAGAAAGAATGTCCAAAGGTTACAACAAGAAGGTTAAACCATGCAAGTTTGAAGAGGGGGACCTTGTCCTGAAAGAGAATCCTAAGAACCAGCCTAACAAAGAGCAGAAAGGGAAGTTTGAACCTAACTGGATGGGACCTTATGTTATCACTGCTACTTTTGGGACTAGAGCTTATCAATTAGCTACACCTGAGGGAGACATTCTTCTAGATCCTATCAACAATCTACATTTGAAGTGATTTTACGCTTAATGTTTGGCTAGTAGAGCCTGTACAGCAAATAGTTCTCACAAAATACCAAAAAAATTCAGAAAATTGATCCTGAAGAAATCCAAAAATAGTGGAAAAAGTCCTACAAAATGGGTATCCTTGGTTAAAACCTGGTAAATAGGCGCCTTGATACTACAAAAACATTCAAAAAAAGCAAAAATAGCAAAAAAATTAAAAAAGAGAAAAAGTGCCTTGATGAGCACCTGGTAAAACAAGCATCTTGGTAGCAAAAGAAGGAAAAGATCTTGCCAAGTGGTGAAAACTTGGCAATCAGGCACCACTTGTGTTTTGTGCTCCATCTATCAATCCCCTACTGATACTAGGCCTTCATAATTTTTCCTGTGCTTGTACACTGACTTCATTTTTCCTACATTACTATCTTGTCCTCGCTTGGGATTTGTCTATCTTTACATCTTAGGAATAAGTCATTCTGCACTGGGGGCATCTTTATTAGCATAGTCGGTCGTGGTTGCTAGGTCTCTCTAGGTTGGTTTTCCTCACAGACACAATGTTTCTTGACACATGCAAAACAATGTCACTTTCCCAAAAACCAAAATGTCTTTTCAAAACATGGGACATGACATTTAAATATTCACTAAGCATTCATACAAAGCCATATTGGATTGCAAAAATGAATGGATTATCCTATCAAGGCACAGACATGGAACACCATATTTCTTTTATTCTAATTTTCTGATTGATGAATCTTTACTGTGTTTGACGGATAAATGAACAAGTACTACTTAAAACACACAGTTTGATAATGGTTTGATTATGATTCTTTTATGTCCTGATGATTTTTTCAACTAGGGGCATCTAAGTAATTATGATTTTTTATCTGATTGATTCTCAATTGATGATTTATTATGTCTTCTTAGTTACTCAATGATATCTGTGCAAAGACAAAGAGTCGCAAGGATTGGGGGCATAATGTTTTCTTGATTTTCTACGTATGGTGATTGTTTCATCTAATCCTATAAATTTCACCTAACTTGGATGTTTATGATAAGAGCTGCTACTATGGGTAGATAGCCACATATATCTCAATCTTTGTTATGTGTAAACTACGGTGAGTTTGACACAATTTCCTTGTCTATTTTCTAATCCAGATTCTCACTAAGGTATATGAATCATAATGTACCCAAGGATATGAATTTTCAAGGTCATTGCAGGTCCAATATCTTGCCTTAATCAGAAATTGGTATATTAAAAGGAAGGTGACTATCTTGTTATCATGGCTTCTATGCCTTGATGCCTAAGTCTATTTCTGACATTTCAATAAAATATAGTATTCATATTATCATAATATCAATGGGTATTAGTGATGGTTGTACTATCCAGTGGTATCCATTCCAAAAGTGCCCAATGATGATAAAAATGTTGCAATATTTGCTAATCAGTGACAAGTCCTAAGAGTCTGCATGTAGCT
Source organism: Thuja plicata (assembly GCA_018584345.1). Taxonomy (NCBI): domain Eukaryota; kingdom Viridiplantae; phylum Streptophyta; class Pinopsida; order Cupressales; family Cupressaceae; genus Thuja; species Thuja plicata. The sequence goes on from MU227515.1 coordinate 696,173, forward strand.
ACATTTAGAGTTTGCATGATGCATTTTTCAACAGAAATAACAGCATAAGGAATTTTAAGCTCAAAAATGGCTTCTAACTTCTTCTAAATCCAAGTTAATTACATAATCAATGATTCCTGAAATCTCTGATCTATCAGGAACAAAATCAAACTCACATTTTCATGTAATAAACTTGGTACTCGTGTGTTTATTTTTACACACACCTTCTTTTCCCACTTCTTCTACTCCACTCTTTCTTTCCCACCCACTTCCTGCAAGTGTTATGTTCTTTTCACATGAGTGATTTATTTCTTTTCCTTCGATTTCATTCCTGAGGGAGCATGATCACACTATCATCAATTAAATTTTTGCTCGAAACAGCATCAAAATGACTTTGTTATCAAACAAACTAGGGGCATAACAGTTTCCTTGACTAAAGTTGGAACTGTTGGATAGAAAGCTTTGGTTTTCATAAGTTGGATATCTTATGTTTCCTCATTTTAAAAATATTTTTAAAGCTTCTTACTGACTTTTTGGATGATAACCAAGTTCAGAATCAGTATTATTAATTTTTGGATGACAACCAAGTTCAGAATTGGTATTTTAAAAATTTTTATTGATCTTTGGATGACAATCAAGTTCAAAATCAATTCTATTAGTTTTGTTCAATCAAGTGCAAGACTGATCTCATCAACATTTCATTCGACAACCAAGAACGAGATTCTCAATCTTTCTGAAGTCAAAATCGAAAACTTTCTTTGAATCAATGCGCTGCTCGCACATCAATTCAAAGAGGGAAAAATGTAACCACCTAAATTTGGTTTGTTCTAACTATGGACCCTATTTTCCCTAAGTGTGATCATACCCTCAATTATGTCCAAATGACCCTGTTATTGCTTGGCATAATTCTTCAAATCTATTTAATGTCCTAGGTGATTTTTATCACTGAATTATATTAACTATTATAGCCATACAATTTAAATCAATTCAAACCAATTAAATCAAACCAAAATCAAATATG
>MU227515.1:697509-714964 GCA_018584345.1 Thuja plicata
GCCATCCTCTTACATCCTCCCTTGCCTCTTTAAGGCTTTCATTAATGTCTTATTAATGAAGATGCCTTAAGCCTATGTCTCTCCCATGCCTTATTAATGCCTTGGGCATTAATGGCTCTTACATCTTTATTTATGGGTCTTCTAATTCATAAATGAACCTTGTCCCCCCTCTCTCTCTCCCATTCTTCTATAAATAGAAGCCTATTTTGAGAGCAAATAAGCCTTCACATAAGATCAAAATCACATTGTTATGCTGTTGGATTCATCCTAGATTTGCATTTCACTTATTATCTCATGCTAGTTCATTATTATTATTCACACTTTTAAAGCTAGAATGCTTGTTTCACTCCTTTTTAGCTTGTTTTTCACTAAAAATCCTTCATGCTAGGTTGTATTCATCACTAATTTATAGCATATTCTAAGGGCTAATATGTTGTTAATCACACTCCTCCTAGTTAGCAGGTAATAGGTTGATATTAGTGGTTTTGAACGTTTTACTTAACCATTTTAACTAATGCAATGACCTATTGAGTGTTTGTGTTGTTCTCAATAGGTTCCCAAATACACACGCACATTAGGTTATAATAGTACTTGTTACCCAAAATTCCCATCCTGCCTAAATTTGGCTACAAATGGAGAAAATGAGGCTCCCACAAAGGTAGAGCCCATATTGTATGAAATATGCACCTTTCTATGGTCTTTACCTTTCTCTCTGCATGTTTCTAGGTATTGTTTTCCCCCTGGTTCATGTCTTTTAAGACCTAAATGTAAAAAACCCTATGGAAGGCTCTTAAACCCTAGCTCTTTGGTGGCCCATTCTATTTTTGAGTTACTTTTCACCCCACTTAAGTTCCTTTTCTCCACGTGTTCTATGTTGTCATCAGGTGAGGCCATGTCTTTTCTTAAATTTCTAAGTGGGTTGCACTTTATTTTTCCTAAGTTTATTTCCCAAAATGTTTTTATACTTTACGTATGTCTTGTAAGTTGTTTTGATACAAGAGTAGGCATTAAGCCTTAAATACCAAGATCATCCCAGTTGACCCATCAAGGCATTTCCCCTAGGAGACAGGTGTCCTTCTATGATCAAGATGTTGGCTAGGCTCTAGTAGAGTGTGACATTGGTGACAAATTCTCCCTTCCATCTGACGGTCATCGTGATGGCTTAATCACTCAGATCAAGCTTCAAAGATTCATTAAGGCATCATGCCTTGTTGACGCATGTCCATGACGAGCCAGGTTCTAGTAGAATGTGATGTCATCTTGTAGGGAGGAATTAATCAAATGGTCATCATTTTTTCCTTAAAGCCCTGATCAAACCCTAAAGATTCTTCAAGGCAATGTGACGTTGTGACAAGTGTACAGTGGGGCTACCATTCTATGAGGTCTAAGGGAATTTAAACTATGATCAAGTTCTTTTGATCAAATGGATGGCATTTTTCTTTTAAGAAGTGATGCACAAAATATTAATGTCCAAGGCATTTTGACATGATGACACATGTCCTTCCCAGTAAAAGTGGGGCCTACAATTGTGATGACAAGGGAATTTAAAAGGCGATTTAGTTAAGATAAATCTAATGGTCTACGCTAAGCCTTAAAGTGAAGATGATAGATAGTTAAGTGATTAATCCATTGCATTGTGTCGATGCGTGGTAGGTTGTCAGAACCTAGGCCTGTCTCTGGCTAGTTAATCTCCAAGAATGTTCCTTTTGATCATACGGTGGGTGTTATGACTTAAAGCAAAGATGCATGACATATAGTCAATCAAGCCATTGCACCATCATGCCATGTTTCCATGGCGGGGCCCAGTTGAAGTTAGCACCAAAGAGAAATATAAAGATAAATTAAGTCATGTTCAATCTGATGGAAGGCATTAATCCTTAAAGGGAAGATGATAGATTGCTAAATGTTCAAGGCATTGCGCCTGCGTGTTGTGTGGAAGATCTGATCCTCTGCTTGTGGGTTACTTAAATAACATCGACTGCTATGTTTTAAATTTGTTAAATTTTCAACTTTGGCCCATCGATTGGGTATTTTCGCGACATTTGAGACAGTTTACATTTGAATTTAAATATTTAAATGTCATTCTTAGGGTTTTCATGGAGGTGGCAATGCTTTCAACTTGCAGAGAGGGTAGATGGATCGAGATGATCTGTCTGCTCAAATTTATGACAGTATGAGATATTCTTGAGGGATATATATTTTTTGAGATATTTTCTAAATGCATTAATGAATAGACAAGACTATTTTAGGGTTTCTATATTGTTTATTAATATCTATTGAAACCCCAATTTCTACCCTAAACCGATCGATGGATTGACTCTCGAGTCTATGTGCTATGGGAGGTTGTATATAAGTCATTTTTTGATCTTTTGTAAATAGGTTCGGAATATGTTTAAGAGTTTTCTATGACATTTTCTCTATCCTCAAGCTTTTCATGTGTCTGTAATTCTCAGCTTTCCAAGGCATATGCAAGACTTTCTGTGGTATTTTTCCTTCCCTCAGGTTTTCATGTGTTTTGGGATTCTTTTTGAAGAATAATATATTGGCTGAGTATTGAAGAATTTTGTGAGTTATTATAAGTTTTATTTCTTTCTTGCATCTTTGTGTGCTATTTTGGATGATTGATTTAGATGATTTTGTAAATTTTGTGCATTCCTTGTCATCTTGTTTCATTCCTGCGCCTATTTGATGGAGTGGATGTTTGTTTTCAGGTCATAGTCTGTGTCTACCTCCTTGAATATGCTATTGTTTTTAAATCTTCTCTTTCCCTGAATAGCATCTTTTCATTTTAGATCTCTCTATGAAACACTTTTTGCAAACCTATCTAATAAGTTGTACTTGTCCTAACTTAGATATTTCATGCTAATTCTTAGTCATTGTATTGTGATTCATGTCTTTTAGTGTATTACCTTGTAGGTTAAGTTTTTCTTTATTCCCTTTCAGTTCTCTTTCTATCCCTTTTCCCCTCAAGTTTACTTTTCAAGTCTAAAGAGCAAAAATAGTTTATTATCTAAGAGGAACCAGCCTACAATCCAAAGGTTTCACTTTAGTTAGCATAGGTCCCCCAACCTAGAAGTGATTCCTATGTTATACCAGATCATTAGGCTTAAGATTATAATATGGTGCAAATTTGGTGTATAACAAGTTTGGCACGCCTGGTGGGACAACAAAAGGAAGTTCATCTTGTAAGGATATGTTATCTCAGATATGCTGATAACATAATATAGACCTAGAAGTGGTCATTGTCTTGTGTATCTGGTGACTCTGGAAGGTCTACTGGTTTCAAAGGATCAAGTGTTGGTATGTTCCAAATCTATCATATTCAAAATTCTTGCTAATTACATGAGTAGAGATGTCAAGTTATTATGGAGAGTCAGGTTTCTCACCATCATATTGTGAAAATAATGCTCAATGGGCTAAGAAGAAACCGTATGAAACCATCCAAAAGTAGTCTTTAGTCCAAGATACCATATCATAGAAGGTTGTCAATATGTTCAATATTCCCCTAATCAATATACCCCTGCAGAAGTTTATGAGCATGCTCTCGAATGGGAAGCATCAGGGGCACAAAAGAAACAACAAGAGATTCAAGAGAAGTGAGTTCATCATGCTTACCACCCACCCCATTCTCAAACTGATTGGCAGCATACTCAGAATTATAACTAGTCCCAAGGAGACTATTTCATGCCTGATTAGCATGAAGATATTTCCAATCAGTCTCAGAGCTTGGACTTTGTTGGAATGGAGGCTTTATTGGAATGGAGGAGGGTGAGAAGATGAAAGATATGTTTCTTGAATTGATTAATTAGTTGTCTAAAATCAAGGGTATGTAAGAGATGGAAGCTCACATTTATGAGAAATAATTATTTTCCAACCAAGTGGCGGAGACTCTAGGTGATGAGAATAAAAGGAACCAATGAGAAGAAGAGCTTGATCACCAAATTGTTGCCACAACAGCAGATCTAAGATCACAAACTGTTGAACAAAAGGCTCTTAAATGTAAGGTTCCAAGCTTCAAGCCTTTTGGGAAAGGTTAGTCTCCTAAATTTCATGAGTTTAGAATTCCAAGTTGGAGTACTCCCATGTTCCAAGAGCCTACAAATGAAGAACCTATAGAGTGTTCATTTCCAAGTTTTAGTGACATCCTTCTAGCACATGAACCCATTATAGAACAATTTCAGCCTTGATGTGATCAACAACAACCGGAGGATTATGTTGGGAAAGAGCCAGTTGCAAGTGAGCAACAAAAAAATGATAGGGTCTTCAGTTTTCCAAGATATAAAAAGAGTCTTCCCCCTAAGACTACCTTTGAACACTGTCAATTTCACATCCCAAATTTAAAGGAAAGCTTTCTTTCCAAGAGCCAATACTTGAAATTTAGTCCACCACTCTGCAAGGGAAGTCTCTTCAAGACAATTGTTTATCTCAAGAGACCCCTTGGGTCTCTCAGGGTGATGAATTGTTATTGAAATTTTCATGGACTCTACCTCCTATCTATCAGATGCCAAGTCTTTTCAAGGATACTAGTCAAACATCATAGCAAGGACTTGTGGTGGATGAGCCTTCATGTGATGAAGAAATGGAAATTGATGCTCAACCTAAGCTCATGGTTGATTTTTTTAATGAGCTCCCCCTTTTTGTTGAAGGAGAAGAAGACATGTCATTACCTATGGCTGAAAGTCAATTATGACAGAAGAATCACCATCAACAGGGGAGTGACAAAGAGGAAGATGCTATGTTTTGTAGAGACATATGAAGAAGATATGGTCATGACCACATCAAAAAAAATTTACAACAACTAGAGGGAATAGGTCATCATCATGATATGTCAACTCATGATCTTGCAATCAAAAGGGAAAATTTCCAATATGCAGAAGTTAAGAAAAACCTTGGGGAAAATTATTTGGAGAGCATCATAGAGGATTTGTGTGTGGATCTTGTTGATAGGAAACTAGTTGTTCCTAAAGGCCTTTAGAGTTTTGATAGTTTTGATGAGCTCATAGCTTGTTTAATAGAAGATGATATTCCCTGAACATGGAAGAGGAGTTGACATAGCTATTCATAATGGAAGACAACCATGAAGATTCAAAAAAAACCAAGGAGAGTTCTAATTTTAGACTTTCAAGAGGCTTCCCCATCAGATACTTGGCCCAAGAGGAGTTTAATGAAACATCCTCATATGATCCATTTGAGGTGAGTGAGTTTGATCCCATTTTTCAAGAAGTGGTTCAATATTTCCTGACATACTTTTATGTGCCTCATGTCTTGTTGGTTATCCTTATGCATTTGATACAAAATATCTTGATAAGGAAGGGTAGCTATTTTAACCATCTAGTGAATGGTTTTGTTTGACTAGTTCTATATACTGGTTAGTTTAGATTAGGTTAGTTTTCCTTCTTTCCTCAAAGTGCTTGTGCACAGTCGTTTCTTCTTGTATATAGGTCTATTTTCATGTTTTCGTTTGTTGTTCCTCCTCCTCATTTCAATCAACCTGCTTCCCAGAAGTTTTTTTTGTGCTTAATGTAGACTCATTCCCAATGGAATGTCATAAGGCCACTATTTTTTCATATGTCTAGCAGACTGACATTCAGCAAAAATTACCAAAAATGTTACCCAAAATTTCCATCCTGCCTAAATTTGGCTACAAGTGGAGAAAATGAGGCTCCTACAAGGGTAGAGCCCAGCTTGTATGAAATATGCACCTTTCTATGGTCTTTACCTTGGTCTCTATATTTTTCTAGGTCTTGTTTTCCCCCTGGTTCATGTCTTTTAAGCCCTAAATGCAAAAAACCCTATGGAAGGCTCTTAAACCCTAGCTCTTTGGTCACCCATTCTATTTTTTAATTACTTTTTTCCCCACTTAAGTTCCTTTTCTCCATGTGTTTTGTGTTTTTGTCAGGCGAGGCCATATCTTGTCTTAAATTTCTAAGTGGGGTGCACTTTATTTTTCCTAAGTATATTCCCCAAAGTATTTTTTATGTTTTACATGTGTCTTGTAAATTGTTTTGATCCAACGACATATGTTAAGCATTAAAGACCAAGATCATCCCAGTCAACCCATCAAGGCATTGGGCCTAGGTGACAGGTGTCCTTCTATGATCAAGATCCTAGCCAACATCTAGTGGAGTGTGGCATTGGCATAAGATTCGCTTTTCCATCTAACGGTCATCGCGATGCCTTAATCACTAAGATAAAGATTCAAAGATTCATTAAGGCATCATGCCTTGTTGACATGTGTCCATGGTAGGCTAGGTTCTAGTGGAATGTGATGTTAGCTTGCAGGGAGGAATCAATCAGATGCTCATCATTTTTGCCTCAAAGCCCTAATCAAACCTTGAAGATTCTTCAAGGTAATGCGACGTTGTGACACATGGATAGTGGGGCTACCATTCTGCAAGGTCTAAGGGAAGTTAAACTGTGATCAAATTCTTTTGATCAAATGGAAGGTTTTTTCCTTTAAGAAGTGATGCATGAAATATTAATGTCCAAGACATTATGACACGATGACATGTGTCGTTCCCAGTTAAACTGGGGCCTATAGTTTTGATGATAATGGAAGTTAAATGACAATTTAGTTAAGATAAATCCAATGGTCTACGCTAAGCCTTAAAGTGGAGATGAGAGACAGTTAAGTGATTAAGCCATTATGCTATGTCAATGCATGATAGGTTGTCAAAACCTAGGCTCATCTATGACTAATTAATCTTTGAGCAAGTTCATTTTGATCATGTGGAGGCCGTTATTACTTAAAGTAAAGATGCATGACATATAGTCAATCAAGCAATTGCCTCATTGTGCCACGTGTCCATGGTGGGGCTAGGTTGAAGTCAACACCAAAGGGAAAGACAAAGATAAAGTATGTCATGGTCGATCTGATGCTAGGCGTTAATCCTTAAAGGGAAGATGATAATTGTTAAATTTTCAAGGCATCACACCTATGTGCTGCATGGTAGATCTAATCCTGTGCTCGTGGGTTACTTAAAGAACATCGATGGCTATGTTTTAAAGTTGTTAAAGTTTCAAATATGGGTCATGGATTGGGTATTTCCATGCCACATGTGACCATTTGCATTTAAATTTGAATATTCAAATGTTATTCTCAGGGTTTTCATGGCAGTGGCAACATTTTTGACTTGCAGAGAGGGTAAATGGATCGAGTTGATCTATCTACTCGAATTTATGGCAGTATAAGATATTCTTGAGGGTTATATGATCATCTGAGATGTTTTCTAAATGCATTAATGGACAAAAAAGGCTATTTTAGGATTTCTGCATTGTTTAGAAATATCTATTGAAACCCTAATTTTTTCCCTAATCTAATCATTGGATTGACTCTCGAGCCTGTGTACTAGGGGAGGTTATATATAAGTCATTTTTTGATCTATTTAAATAGGTTCAGAATATGTAAGAGTTTTCTATGACATTTTATTTGTCCTCAGGATTTTCATGTGTCTGTAATTCTCAGTTTGCCAAGGCTTATGCAGGACTTTCTATGGCATTTTTCCTGCCCTCAGGTTTTCATGTGTTTTGGGATTCTTTCTAAAGCATAATATATTGGTTGAGTACTAAAGAATTTTGTGAGTTATTCTAAGTTTTCTTTCTTTCCTGCATATTTTTGTGCTATTGTGGATGATTGATTTACATGATTTTGTGAATTTTGTTCATTCCTTGTCATCTTGACTCATTCATGCACCTAATTTCAGGAGTGGATGTTTGTTTGTAGGTCATAGTATGTGTCTATCTCCTTGGATATGCTATTTTTTTTGAAATATTCTCTTACCCTGAATAGCTTCTTTTCATTTCAGACCTCTCTATGAAATACTTTTTACAAACCTATCTAAGAACTTGTAGTTGTCCTAACTCAGATATTTCATGTTAATTCTTAGTCATTGTATTGTGATTCATGTCTTTTGGTGTATCACCTTGTAGGTTAAGTTTTTATTTATTCCCTTTCAGTTCTCCTTCTATCCCTTTTCCCCTCAAGTTTACTTTTCAAGTTTAAAGAGAAAAAATAGGTGATTATCCAAGAGGAACCGGCCTAGAATCCGGAGGTTTCACTTAAGTTAACATAGGTCCCACAGCCTAGAAGTGATTCCCATGTTATACTAGATCATTAGGCTTAAGAGTCTAATAGGGTTCAAATTTGGTGTATAACAGTAGCACAAACTACAAGTAGGGTTAAGGGGAATCATTACCGCACGTCAACATCCCTCAACCCAATGTTAATTTACCTACGTTTAAGTTGTTCAAAGATACTAGTTAGGTACATGACCTAACTATATCATGAGTGAGGAGATGAACCAAATAAGGGTTATCCAAGTTTGTTTTAACTAAGGTTACTCCTATAGACTAAATATCTAGTGTGACATTAAAACTAGTGCTAATAAGGTTTACATAATAAAATTTACTCATTTCTTAATAGAGTTGGAAGATGTGAAAAATATTCCCTATAATTTCTTTAAAAGATTAATTTAATACTTTAACAATTTTAATATTTACATGCTCATAAATCTATAATAATATCTTTTATTACAATGTTCTCAATTGTATAATGACTATATTCCAACATCCAATCCAAAGGATACATAATATAATTTAAGTTACGATGAGTCGTCTATATCATATAATGAATATATATTAATTAAAAATTTGAACCATAACATTATTTTTATAATGGTCATTATACTGGCCACATATATTGGCCACATAAAAATAACAATATAAAGTTGGGTGCTTTCAACAACACTTAACTATTATTATCTAGATTTTAAATTTTATCTTGATTAAAATTTAACTTTAAAAATTCTTCCACCATTAATCATTTAACATAAAGTTTATACATGCAAAGTAAATTGCTAATTTACATATTTTAAAATGTTTTATTAAATACCCACTTTAATTTCTAACTCATAATTTCTATCAGATTAATACTTAAATATTTGGTTAATCAAATAATCTAAGCTATTCCAAATAGTTTTTATTTTATTAAACGTAATAGCATTACTAATTATTCCATTTATCTTTATAATTTAAACCATCCTAATATCACTATTATATTAAACTAAACTTTTATTCTTTTAAACAATAGATGAATTCTATGGGAAAATAATTCCCACCTAGAATAAATTTGAAATCCCCCAAAAAGAAATAATATTTTGTTGATCTCTTAGGTTTTGTTGATCATTAGTGTCCCACACTTAGTAATTTATCTAGGAAGTTTAGTCGGTCATCACTGCGGCTGACCTATCTAGTATAGGTCGAGCTATCTGGCATAGTTGTTGCTGAGTAGATAATGGTTGTCGAGTGACTCAAAAATCAAGAAAAAGATGATCATGTTCATGACGAGCGCCAGAGTCTTAATGTGCCAAGCAAGACAGTTTTGACATACATGTTAGGAATGACACAAACTTGAAGGTAAACTATTTTGGACTGATTTGTTCATGCATTTAATGATTTCAACAGAGTTAATTACACCTTAATTATTTGATCCCACTTTGTGGCATGGATCCAATCATAAAATTGGAATGCCCAAGTGGAATAATCATTTGATCCTGATCGTTGATCTAGATCTAGATGCCAGATTCGTAAAGTATACAAGCTTGCTTCTTAAACCCTAAAATGTGTGAGCAGTGTAGGTGTGTATGAAAGGAGAAGTGTATGCATACATGAGAGATGTACAAAGGTTTATTTTGATAGAATAAGCATAGATCTAGTAGAGTGAAAGAGCAGTGAACAGCAGAGTAAAGACATATCAGATTATTAGATCAGAGAAGGTATTGGAAAGAGGAGATCTATTATTAGCATCAGAGTGCATAACAAAGGATCATATATTGAGACATTCTAACTAGTCTATCAGGTGAAATCTCTTAACAGAGTGGTTCTAACAGACCTTTCTAAATCTCTTAACCGAGTGCTTACTTTGTTGTAAGTTTTAAATCCTTTTACAAGGTAGATTGTAATGATCTATAGCTCTCAACCAGGCAGACGTTTAACCAGGTAGATTATATATTGTGATCAAACTTTGTAACTCTAATAGGCACACTTTAATGTTGTAGTAGTCAATATTTTTGTGGGTGTCATCCCCACCCCAATTTTACCTTATTGGGTTTCTGGTTTACCAAAATTTTGTGCCTTGAGTTAAATAATCTATTGTCATGAATGCTACTAATTGATAGATCAATTACATTTATAAATGATTGTGGATCAGTTTTTTTTAAAGGATAAGAGTTTTAAGATCTGATTCACCCCCTCTTATTATCTTGCTTTCCCATATTGTAATTCCAACAATTGGTATCAGAGCTAAGTTCTCCTACAAAAGGTTTTAATCATCTTGAGAGTAAAGATCTTGAGATGGAGATTTACAAATTGGGTAAAGTCATTGAGAATCAAAAGATTGAAATTCAGTTAGCTTTACATCAACTTGAGATAGCAAGGAAAGAACTAAAGAAGTCCTTTCAATCAAGGAAATATTTGGCCAAACAATTGAATGATACTCATTATCATGAAGAAGACACTGAAAATCTATTTCAGAATGGAAACTCTAATGAGAGCGATGCAACAATTGCAGATCTACTGGAAAGGAAAAATACATTGTGTGAAGAAGTTAGAAACTTGAAAAGAGAACAAGAAATGCAAACAGTAAGACTATGTGAAGTAGTGGAACAAAAGAAGAAAGCTGAAGATGACAAAGCTATGGCTGAAGAAGACAAAAGAATGATGACTTTCAAACTTGACGAAAGGACAAATGAAGTACAAATCATGACAAAAAATCAGGTTGACATGGTGAATCAACTAATATTTGCAAATTAGGAGATTAGTAGGAAAGACATGGAAATGATAAATCTAAGATCTGAGAATAGTCAATTGAAAGATGAATTGAGATTTGAGAAAGAAATGAATGAAAGATTGAACAGATACAATGAATCTTTAACTCATTTTGAAAACTTGATGGAAGCATCAAGGAGATCTAAATATTCTTCTAGATTAGGTCACATAGAACAAAATACATCTACTAAGAAAGGATAATCATCTAAGATTGGTGAAAAGAGGGATGCAAATTCAAATAACAACAAGCCTATATGCCACCACTGTGGAAAATTAGGACACACAGCAAACATCTTCCAAAGCAAGAATGGTAAGTCCAATCCTATACCTAAGTTCAATGATTATTGCTTTAACTGTAAGAAGTTTGGACTTCAAGCACATGAATGTTGGGAAAAGGAAAATAATGCACCTCCCACACCTAGATTCAATGGGTATTGTTACAACTATCAAAAATTTGGACATAGAGCACAAGATTTCAGATCTAATGCTAAACAACAATGGACATCAAAGACACAAGAAAAAGCACCAAGGAAGGGTAACACTTACAATTGGGATTATAACACATGGAATAGCTATCATTACTATAGAAAGTATGGAAATGTTCTAGAAAATAGCATAAAGATACATTTCAGAGGAAAATCTAAGAGTTGGATGAATGGAATCCTAGTTTGCTATAATTGTTTGAAAATTGGTCATACTAGGAAAGATTGCAAAACAAGGGTACCTACTCCCACTATTGAGCATATTAGATCACAAATTAACCCTACATGGATAAGGAAAGTAGAACCATGCAACAGTGAAGTTACTGAAGCCGAGGTCACCCAATCCAATGGATTAGGTGATCCCACCATCACTAATTAAGCAAAGGGAGGTATGTAAGGAATTGTGTTTATATCTCATATCTTTTATCAGTTCCTAACATATAAAAGTGCAATAGTCCATATCTACATATGATAAGATGCATCAGGACATATTTTGAGTTATGTAGTGAGAAAAGTCAAAATGCACTATAGGTGTCAAGCAACAGTATATTTCTAATGTATGTCGAGTAAGGTTTGTTTCATGACTAAGAGGAAAGTGAGTTTCATGAGTCAATCGAGGACAGTTGTTTGGAACTCACTCAACGGAAAGAACATTTAATGCTGACCTAAATTTTGACCATTGGAGTCTATATAAAGGGAAGATTTATTTCATTTCTTTTCACCATGTGATTAAAGAATTTCATAAGAGCGATTGTTCATTTATGAAATTGAATTCTGTAAATATTTTTGAAGATCTCTACAGCGTGTCGTCGACAACCTATTTTGTGGAAAAGTGCAAATTTTGTTACTTGCCGAGGTACTCTATTTATGATCCTTGAAACCCTATTTTTTGGAGAAAATGGCCTCAATTTCTTCTGCACTAGCTAAGAGAATGGAGAAGGAATTTCTAAATGTTTAATTGGTAAAGAGCGACACCTATGCACCTCCTAATTTTTTAGCAATTCCTAAGAGCCCCACCAAGGGTGATCTGACCAGACCCCTATCATCAATTCCACCGAAGGTACTCATGATTCATGATATAAGGTCATGTTATATATGCAAGATAAGTGAAGTTGGAGATCATGATCTAAGGGCATCTTACAACAAATTATGCATAGACAAATCCCTAAAAGACGAACATAAACACTTAGCCGAGAGAGGGTTAACTCATGCCCTAGACTTTTTGAGAGAATTCAGAATGGAATTGATCAAGATTGTTTTGAGTTGAAAACATGACATGAATATATGGCTAGAGAATGAACCAGTTAAGATTACAAAGGAAATCATCCACCATGTAACTGGTTATCCAATTCTAAACGGGAAGAAAACTATGAGATGTCAGAGTAAGGAAAACATTGAAGAACTCAATGGAGCCATTTCGAACAAGACAAGGATGATGATATCTACAATTACTGATTTGGAGCTTGATCTTGTAGTTAGGGTTATAGCTCATAAGTTCTATTAGTCAAGCCGACTGGACAGTGTCCCCTACATTACAGTCAATGAGGCTTGGAAAATTGTGAAGAAAGATCATACCTATGACCTTGTCAAGCTTCAACCAATGCAACTAGCCAAGAACCTTGCTTCAACCAGGAAGGCAAAGAACTCAATATGTAAGTTTGAATCTCTGCTCACTTGCATATTCTTCTACATATAGAATACATTTCCTTCTTTTGGAAACATAGTGTGGAAAATAGATAGACCTATCACACAACAAATCAATGCATTTATTCCACAATTAGGTGATAATTTTGACAATGTGATGGGAACATATTTTGTGGAATTCAAGAAAAAGATGAGATTAAGGAGTAGAATTCCTAGTTCACTAGTTGAGAAACATTATGAAGATGTATGTTTTCTATTAGACACATATTGCACCTATGTGCAGGCAGTAGTGCCGAGGATATCATGGCTAAGGCCATTACTTTATGAAGTAAACATTTATGAAACATCTGCAGCAATAAAAACTCTATTGGCAGAGGAAATTGATAGTACAGTGAAACATTTTGGAAACTATGAAGAAGCTAAATCCAAAATCTCTATGGATTTGAAGGCTGGCACTATGGAGAGAAAAAGGAAGAAAATTGTCAAAAATCTGAATAAAATGGTTGGTATTGAGAGTGATGAAGAAGCAGAGGATGCACCTTTGGGCCTATCAATAGGACATGGAGAAGATATGTCTAGTGAAGAAGAAGAGGAGAGTGAACCTGAAGAGGAGGTCACTGTGAAAGGAAAAGGGAAGCAGCCAGAAGTTGCTAAGGCAACTAAACCAAGTCAAGCCAAACCTAAGGCTACCCCTCCTATAGCTAACTGGACAAGGACAAGAGCATCAATTATTTCTGCACAATCTAAGACAACAAAGGTCTATACAAAGAAGATTGCTGGTGAGAGTAGTTCAGGGAAGAGAAAACAAGTTGAAACCAAGGCTGTGCCGAGACAACCTACTAAGAAAAGACCAAGGAGGAAGCTATAATTGGAGTCTGAAGATGATGAGGAGACAAATATGGATGTGCCGAGAAACATACCTATAGCATCAAATAAAGCAATGACCAATATTGATGAGGTATGTAAGAACCTAAGGAGTAATGTTGGTTTAGCAGGATTTAAGTTTATCAAGTATGAGAAGCAAAGCATTGCTAACAAGCATAAGATTTAGGAAGCATTAATAGATATGATATACACATTAAAGATGACACCTGTAGAGATAGGAAATCTTATTCCTACAAATCTTTATGATATTTTGTCTTAGAAATGGAAATATGCACTGATGACTAAAAGACAGATAAGGGAAGGAACATTGGCTAAGGTCATTCCTGATCTAACCAAGAAGCAAATAGCTAAATTCATTGATCAATATCAAAAGAAGTTTATTCCTAAAAAAAGAGCTTATGCTATTTTGAGAAATGATGTTGAAGGTGTAGTTCAACAAAGTAGCAGAATATGGAAGGAAACTTTTGGGTTAATCACTAAGAAGACCGATGAGAAAGGTGAAGGCACCTCTAAGCCGAAGGAAATAGAACAAGAAAATGCTATAGATAAAGAAAAAATTGAAACATAACCCCAAAAGGAAATAGGTGATGTGGAAATTATATATTTGACAATGGATAGTCCCATTGATACTACACTTGGAGAAAATAGCAATGTGGATGTCGAGGATCAGAATGAGCCGACAGACACAGGTATGCATTCGCCCTTTCAGACAACTGAGGTCAAGTCAGAGAAAGAAGGAGAAAAGGAGGTAATAATTACTAATCCACCTATTTTAGAGGTTTTACAAATAGTTTTAGAGAGTGGAGATAAGATGTAGGAAATTGCAAATAATCCTACAAAACAAGAGGCCATACAAGTGTTGGTGGATCTACCACACTCTGCAACATCTACTCCCACTAGACCCAATATAGGAAATATACCTGATCAATAGGTAATCTTGACTCCGATGAAGGAAGAAATTGAAATTAACACTAACAAAGGTTAAGATATCACAATACCTAAGCTAAGTATTATCTCTTCAGGACTCAAAAGGAAGAAGTCACATAAGAGGAAGTCGCCAAGTCCTAGTGTCACTTTGGATGAAGTAACTGTGATTCCTAAATGGGATATAGAAAACTTGACATATGAGTAGATTCAAACTCTACAAGACCTTTTGTAGAGGAAGAAGAAACAAGAGGAACTAAAGAGGGAGCACCAACAAAAGCAAGTATTACATGAAATGAAGGATATTTTTGTTAATGATTTTGATATAATAGATATAAATGAACAAATATCAATCTTGGAACAGTTAGTTGATATTGTGTAGAAAGTTAGTGATGAAAATATTGAGGAAAATTAAAATTTGCTACAATGGTCTAAGAGAAAATTTGAGAACAAAGTTTTGGAGAAGATATCAGCACAGATTGCTATCAAATAGGTTGAACTTTCTTCTCTTATTAGTATTCTTGAGGAAGTTGCAAATAATGTCTATTCCTTGTATAAAAAGTTATGTGATGTAGAATTCTTTACCAACGATAACCAACAACTTATTGAGAATTTGCAACTATCTTTGAAGTCAACAAGGAGCACATTGAGTATGGATGCTAGTTCTAGCTCCTTACATTTTGACAAGTTGACTCATACACAGAGGAGATTAGCCGAGCTTATGGCTGAAGATGGAAAAATAAAAGAAAGTTAATAACCATTCAGACTGCCTTAATTCCTCATCTGGAGGTTATATAGAAGGAAATTAAAGCTACAAATGAATTAGTGAAGAGGGATTCTCATCTCTCTATAGAAGATAGTTTGGTAAGTCTAGCTGCCGAGCTAGAAATTAAGTTACAAGTTATGAAGTTTGTGAAGGATAGTTGGGATACATCATTTTCACTAACATTACAACTTCATAAGTCATTTTTGGATAAGTATGACTTAACCCCTGCAGCTATCAATGACAAAAACAAGGGGGAATTAGATAAGGAAATGGATAAAGATGTGCAGAATCAGGCATAATATTTTGTAAGGCATGTATATTATGTAAGTATGAAGTATAATCTTAGGGGGAGTACGTTGTGTACTTAGGCAAAAAATTTTGGATGTAAAGAAGTGATAAGTGTTTTTTTTCCACTAATATCAAGGGGGAGATTGTTGATCTCTAATTTTTGTTAATCATTAGTGTCCCACACTTAGTCATTTATCTAGGCAGTTTATCCTGTCATCACTGCGGCTGAGCTATCTAGTATAGGCCAAGCTATCCAGCATAGTCATTTTTTATCAGATAATGGTTGCTAAGTGACTCAGAAATCAAGAAAAAGATGATCATGTTCATACTGAGTGCCAGAGTCTTAATGTGTCGAGAAAGACAGTTTTGACATACATGTTAGGAATGACACAAACTTGAAGGTAAATTGTTTTGGGCTGAATTGTTCATGCATTTAATGATTTAAACAGAGTTAATTATGCATTAATTATTTGATCACAATGTGTGGCATGGAGCCAATCAAAAAATTGGAATTCCCAAGTGGCATAAGCATTTGATCCTACTCTTTGATCTAAATCTAGATGCTAGATTTGTAAAGTATATAAGATTGGTTCTTAAACCCTAAAATGTGTGAGCGGTGTAGGTGTGTATGAAAGGAAAAGTGTATGCATACATGAGAGATGTAAAAAGGGTTATTTTGATAGAAGAAGCATAGATCTAGTAGAGTGAAAGAGCAGTGAATAGTAGAGTAAAGACATATCAGATTATTAGATCAGAGAAGGTATTGGAAAGAGGAGATCTGTTATCAGCATTAGAGTGCATAACGAAGGATCAGTTCTTGAGACATTCTAACCTGTGTATCAGGTGAAATTTTTTAACATAGTGGTTCTAACATACCTTTATAAATCTCTCAAATGAGTGCTTACTTTGTTGTAAGTTTTAAATCCTTTTACAAGGTAGATTGTAATGATCTATAGCTCTTAACCGGGCAGACCTTTAAATAGGTAGATTACATATTGTGATCAAACTTTGTAGCCCTGATAGAAACACTTTATTGCTGCAGTAGTGAAGATGTTGTGGGTGTCATCCCCACCCCAGTTTTACCTTATTGGGTTTCTGGGTTACCAAAATTTTGTGTCTTGTGTTATTTATTTACTGTCATGAATGCTACTAGTTGATAGATCAATTATATTTATGTATGATTGTGGATCGGTTTTGTTTTAAAGGATAAAAGTTTTAAGATCTAGAATTCANAATTCCCCCCCCCCCCCCCCCTCTCAGTATCTTTCTTTCCCATATTGTAATTCCAATATATTTTAAAACCAAAATGCTCACCCCTAAGATATGTTAAATTAAACGATTAAAAGAGTCAAGAATCAAATCTAAATGGGGAAAAATAATTCCCTCTTATCAAAAATCAAATACCCACTTTCAATATGTTTTTAAATCCCACTTGCTCAAATCCCTAAACCTAATTTGAAATTAGGGTCAAGGGCAAGTTTTCTACCTCTAAAAAGTCATCTCTCTTTCTTCCTTCTTTTCTCTTTCTCTTCCACACCCAATTTCGAAACCCTAATATTTATTTTCTTGTTCTCTATTTATTTTTGGGTTTGTAGGTATGGAGAAATAATGGCAGCCATAGAGGCCATGAAAGATATATATA
>MU227515.1:720254-745524 GCA_018584345.1 Thuja plicata
ATTGTTATAAAAGAGAAAATAAAGGTCACAAACCAATTTTTATTTCTTCATGCACTAGCTATATATGTCATCTATAACATATTTTAAAATTAGGGGAAAAAATGTTTATTTACATATAATGTTTTGGTGGGAACTATACCCCTAATTTTCAGCATGTTTCTGCAACTAAAAAATCATCTTTAAACATTAAAAAAAAATATCAAAACTTATTCAAAAAAAATATTAAAAATATTAATCATAAACTTTATCCATTTTAAAACATTTTATTAGTTTACATCATCTTCCAATTCCAAACATAAATGTCACTTTTATACTATTGAAGTTGAACAACTTTGATTTTGTCGTCCTTTTCCTTTGTAAAAGGGTGACAAATTATTGTGCTTTTACCCTAATGTCATAAGGAATACTATTGAGAGGTTAACCAAGTTTACTAAGCTAAGACAATGTATGCAAGGTTGGAGTGTTAGGTTATATTATTAGCATGAAATACAAGTAGGGTTATGGGGAATCATGACCGCACATTAACATCCCTCAACCCAATGTTAATTTACCTAGGCTTAAGTTTTTCAAAGATAATACTTAGGTACTTGACATAACTGTATCATGAGTGAGGAGATGAACCAAAGAAGGGTTAACCAAGTTTGTTTTTACTAAAGTTGCCCTTATAGACTAAACGTCTAGTCTAACATTAAAACTAATGCTAATAAGGTTGACACAATAAAATTTATTTATTTCTTAATAGATTTTAAAGATGTGAAAAATATTCCCTATAATTGCTTTAAAAGATTAATATAATACTTTAACAAATTTAATATTTACATGCCCATAAATCTATAATAATATCTTTTATTACAATGTTCACAATTGTATAATGGCTATGTTCCAAGATCCAATCCAAAGGAAACATAATTTAATTTAAGTTTCAATGAACCATCTATATCATGTAATGAATATATATTAATTAAAAGTTGAACCATAACATTATTTTTATAGTGGCCATTATTTTTATAATGATGTACTAGATTCTTAGAAATGTTAATTACATTGGTGTTTTCACACATAAATGATATTGGATTGTCAATAAATATGCTAATTTCCTTCAATATTTGTTTCATCCAAATATCTTGAGTGTAGCAAGAAAATGCTACAATTTATTCAGCCTTAGTAGTAGATAATGTTACAAAATCATGTTTCTTACTTGACCATGCAACTAACTAGGAGCCAATAAAATAAACTCCATATATGGTACTTCTATTATCCACACAATCATCCCAATCTTCTTGAGTGTAAGTTCTTAGAGAAAAATTTTAATCCTTAGGAAGCCATAAATTAAAATCCTTTGTCCCTTTAAAGTATCGAATATGAGATTCCTTTGGTTATTGCAAGAGCTAGGACACTAAACCAACAACATACATAATTTTTGGTCTAGTAGAAACCATATATAATAGTCATTTAATCATTGACATGTACTTATGAGCATTAGTCTTCGATGACTCATCATCTTTTGTTAACTTACAACCGGTAATAACAGGTGTGCAAACCAGTTTAGAGTTCTCTAATTCAAACATCTTCAAAAATTATTTAACTTACTTGGACTGAGAAAAAAAAATCATTTACTAGATTCTTATTCACTTGCAATCCAATAAAAAAATTCAACTCATTGATCATGGACATTTATGATTTTTTCTACAAATCTTCAACAAAACCTCTACATATATCAACATTTCCACCAAAAATAATGTCATCAACATAGACTATAACAATCAAAATATGATCTGAAAACACCTTGTAGTAAAAATTATTTTTAGTAGTGTTGGTTCCCCAATAAATAGATTGGAAATTTGTAATATTTTTTCAAGATCTATGTTCAAACCCTCCAATAGAATTTTCCAATGAATGGGAATAACCAAATTATCGTTAGACTTTCCCTACACTTTAGGATTTGGAATACCTAAGTGGGTACATACATTCACCAACTGAATCTTCATGTTGATGATTTTTAAATATAATATTATATCTCCTATATATTTTCTACTTCTAATATCTATCTGAGAGTGGCATGTATTCTTGAAATATACTAATTTTTTCATTGACTTCTTAATTCCTTCTAACTTCCTAATTATCTTTCTTTATTTATATTTCATCTACTGCTACTTTCTATTTTACTTCTAAAACTATCTTGATCTCTAACTAATTCTTGCTTCTATTTATCTTCTATTTCTCCTACTATAATCTAATTTATGTTTTTAATAAAGCTAGGCATAGTAGACCAGTGTCTTCTTCTGGTATGGGCTATAGAATCACTCTTATTATAGATCTTTACGTATAACCATATGAGACAATTTTTAAACTCGTCACTTGGATGGCTATGTCAACTAATCTAACCTCAATACTATCTAATTATTATCTTCCACCATAATTAGTCCAATTGGATTTAACTTTTTCTAAAAAAAGGCCAATCTGATAAGACACATATAGACAAAAATTGTTCATATGAATCTTCATGTTCAAATTGTAATGACAATAAATAACTTCTTCATAAGATAATTTATGGTATCATTTATTTACTTGAAATGAGAATCATAGAGAATTTATCTATAAAATATTTTTTTCTCAACACAATTGAAAATAAGGAATACCAATTATATTTCTTATAAAGTGTCTTACTGCTTCGGATGTATTAAAATGAATTCTAATGCTTCTAAAATATTACAATTAAAGTTCATAATAAATGGAAAACTAGAGATGACATGCCTCTTTATCATGAAGTCTTTTGGAAAATTAACTAACTCAATTAACATAGAGAAATAAACAAAGATGAGACTAATCTTCATCCAACCAAGAGTAAACTATCTACAAAAGCTCCTTGTACTTCTTCTCTTCATGGGTATCGACATCATGAATTGTATTCCTTTCCTCAAAATCAATCTGGATAATATTCTCCATATGTTGGCAAATTCCATCGAGTGATAACCCATTGTTGCTTATAGTATCCAAAGTACTCTATATTTTTTTACTACATTCTTCTACCCAATTGCCTTGATCTTTTAGAGCTTGATCTTTGGCAAATAGTGCATGCAGCCCCATATTTATTGTGCTTTTAAACCCTTCATATTTTGATTCTAAATATTCAAATTCTTTTTCTTGGCTATCATTTTTTTAACAAGGGAGATGGAATTAGTGTTAGATGATCTATTGAGGTGCATGTCATGTAAATTTATTTCCAGTCGATTCTTCAACCTTTGGTGCTCCAAAATTGCTACATAGTTCTTATGATGTGAAATCCAAAAATTGGTGATCCATACCAGCACATTTTCAAACCTTTTATGAAATAAAACTAATATTGTTTCAAATTTGTAATCTTTTATTAAAACAAATAAGTATTGGTGCTCATCATACAACTTTTAATTCTAGTTTTTCAACTCTTCATCCTCCCTTGAGGTGATCATCATGTTATTATCCCTCAATGTAGCATTTTGTAACATTAATTTTTCATTATTTAATTGAAATCCATTCCTTTCCTTCACCAATAGTTTCATCTGAGCTTTGTTGAAATTTTCTATGTTCACACCAATATTAGATATCACAATTGGGTTAAATTATCCTACCTTGATGGTCATCATATGGCCGATATATTTTTCTATATCAATGATCTTCGTCCTTTTATGAGGAGGATATAATTCCCAGATCTACATAGATTATTCATCTAGATTGAACCTTGACCCAATGTATAATTTTTTTATTCCCTCCACATTTAATTTGTATTATTTGTTATCACTGTGCACAAAATTGCCAAATACTAGAGATGTACTTAAGTCACATCCAGGGAATACCATAATTCTTGCTTCTTGCAACAATTATCTTCCCTTTTAAGGTGTCATAGTGTTGAATTATTTCTCAATGTCAATTTTTAACCTATTTAATAGTTTTCATTCATTTTCTAGGGTGATAGTAGGGATTGAATCCCTCAATATCTTGCCTTTGACGTTATATTAAAAAGTTTTGAAATCCTTTGGTTTGACAAATTGTGTTATAACTATGGCACTAGACAATCATATGATTAGTGATAAAGATAAATTTGTTCAAATAAATAAATATGATGGTGGTGTAGTTAGGTTTGGTGATAGCACTCCTAAGTTTATCATTAGAGTAGGATCAATCTCTATTGATGGTAAAACTAACACTTATGATGTCTTACGTGTTTATGGACTTAAGAAAAAATTGTTGAGTGTTGGACAACTTGTTGGAAATGAGATAAGTAACTGGGAGGGGAGGGATGAATCAGCTACTCCAAAACAAATTCTTCTATCCCTTAGATGTCTTAAATACTTTAACATTGTTACTCGGTTAATTAAGATATTGTTTTGTAACTTGGGTGTCAAAGCAATATTTATAATATCTAATGTAATTATAATTTAGAGATTAAGTGCAGAAACATAAAGCATAAAACAAATAACACATACACAGGTGACGCCAAGAATTAACGTGGAAACCCAATATGGGAAAAACCACAAATGTAACTAGTTACAATTTTTCACTCTTTTGAAGTGAGCCCTGTTAGGAGCCAACCCTGTTAAAGGTTACAATAATACACTGTTAGGTGTGACCTTGTTAAAGAATTTAATTACCCTGTGAGGAGTGGCCTTGTTAGAGGTCTTCAACACTTCAACATAGAAATGCTACCTTGTGAGAGGATTTACAAAAAGACTGTTAAGTCTACTCTGTTAAGATATTTTAGATCACTGCTACAATTGTTAGAAAGTAATAATGAATGACCTATATGTGTAAGAAACTATCTTTGTTTATTCAAATCTTTGTTCTGATTAAAACTGGATTGTTTCTTATCAGACATTCTATTGCAGGTCCAAGTGATCTGTACTCAATCAGAATCCTGTCTGATTTCACCTTCACTCTTCATATCATATAATTCCACACTTTTTCTTTCTCTTTCTCTTCCACTTGTACTTCTACTTATTAAATCCAAAATTCGCCTTTCATTTATATGGTAAGCCCTATCAAGTCGGCTTGAATATACTTCTAAATAATAAATCACAATTCAGTCAGCCTCATATAACAAATTAATTATAGAATATAAATCACTCTTAGTCGGCTGCAACTGAATGACTGACCAAGACTGAAATGCCTGAGTGAATCGTTCAACACTGAACTTCCTTCAATGCCTGACTGAACTCGGTCAACACTAAATAACTCATTCTATTCACTAACTGTGCTTGGTCTAAATGTAGACATTTGTGTAACATCACCACATAAGTGTAAATACATTTGTAACATCAATGACAATACACAATTGAATAATTGTCTTCAACAATCTCCTTCTTTGGCATTGATGGCAACACAACATGTCATAATACAAATAATTATAGAGAAACAGAAAATTTTTATTAATTCCTTTAGCTTCATTCTGATTCTTATCCAAAAACTCCCTCTGACATCAAAATCTCCCTCTTACTGTATTATAGAAAAACTTTCCCTCTTTTATATTATTCTTATGTATTATAGAAAAATCTCCCTCTTTGACAATAGATGCCAAAGACACTATCTCCACAAATACCAATAGTCAGTACTATTTCACTTTGTAAGTGTAATGTACATGAGTGTACTAATTCATCTGCAATGTGCTCTGATATACCTGCATCAACTTATAGACATTTACTATCGCTCGGGTTGATGCATCACTAAACTGTATTTTAGTGAGCTTCAGTTAGGGGAAGCACCCTTTGCTTTCCTCTAAGATACAAGAATTCATCCTTAGTTAAGGGTTTGGTGAATATGTCTACAACTTGTTCTTTGGTATTCACATATTCCAACCTTACTTCTTTATTTTGTACCAATTCCCTCAAAAAATGATAATTTATTGCTATATGCTTGGTTTTGGTGTGCATCACATGATTCTTTGAAATTTTAATGCCACTGGTGTTGTCACAGTAAATAATAACTAATTCTTTTACTTCTTCCTTCATTCCTAACTGTTAATCCCTAAGTTCTATTGATGATTAGTGACCCACACTTAGTCATTTACTTAGGAAGTTTTAGTTGGTTAATCATTGTTGCTGAGCTAAACATTCAAGGCCGAGCAACATTGCCAAGAAAGTTTTAGGTTTCTAAGTTACATCATGCTGATCTAAGTAGAATATTAAGTACCGAGCATCAGAGATGTTTAGTGCCGAGCAAAACAGTTTTTGCATACATGTTAGGATTAATTCAAACTTTGATGTAAATGGTTTAGGCCAACTTGTATGAGATTTGGGTCGACATTTGTACGCATTTAATATTTGTCTACTGAGTTAATTTAACATTTAATTGTTTTATACTATGCATGGCATGGAGCCAATCAGGAAATCAGTATGCATTGGAGGTATAAACAATAGATCTTGATCATTGATCTAGATCTCGCTACTAGATCCGAAAAGATATATTAAGATTGCTTCTAACCCTAAAAGAGAAGTGTGTGTGAGAGAAAGAGATATATAGAGAAGGGTTGTGTGTTCATGAGAGATGAACAGTAAGTAATTTTGAGAAGAAGCCAAGATCAAGCAGAATGACAGAGCAGTGAAAAGTAGAGTAAAGACATATCAAATTGAGAGATGATAGAAGGTATTGGAAAGAGTAGATCTGTCATCAGTATCTGAGTGCATAATGAAGGATAACTACTTGGAACATTCTAATAGGTGTATTAGGTTAAATCTCTTAATAGAGTGGTTTTAGCAGACCATTTCAAATCTCTTAGCCGAGTGCTTACTTTACTATAAGTTGAAATACTTTAACAAGGTAGATTGTAATGATCTTTAGTTCTTAACATAATAGACCTTTAACCAGGTAGATTTCATATTGCAATCAAACTCTTGTAGCCCTAACAGGCACACTTTATTGCTGCAGTAGTGAAGATTTTGTGGGTGTCATCCCCACCCCAGTTTTACCTATTTGGGTTTCTAGGTTATCAGAATTCTATGTTATGAGTTACATATTTGATGTTATTGATGATATCTGATGTTAGGTTAAATTCATATATGTATGAATGTGAATCAATAAGTTTTAAGTGGTTAAGTTTTAAGATCTGATTCACCCCCCCTCTCAGTATCTTGCTTTCCCATTCTTGTACTTCCAACAATTGGTATCAGAGCACATTTCACCTACAAAATCTTTTAATCAGCTTGTGAGTACAGATCTTGTGATGGAGGTTTACAAGTTGGGAAAAGTCATTGAGAATCAGAAGATTGAGATCCAACTAGCATTACATCAGCTTGAGATAGAAAGATAGGAATTGAAGAAATCATTAACAGCTAGGAAATATTTGGCCAAAAAAATGAATGATACTCATTACCAAGAACATGATGCTACAAATATATTTCAGAATGGAGATTCTACTGAGAGCGATATAGAAATTGCAGATCTACTAAAAAAGAACAATGCACTATGTGAAGAAGTCACAAACTTGAAAAGAGAACAAGAAATGCAGACAGTGAGACTATGTGAAGTAGTGGAAAAAAAGAAAGTTGAAGATGACAAAGCTATGGTAGAAGAAGACAAAAGAGTGATCACTGTCAGACTTGATGAAAGGACACATGATGTGCAGATGATGACAATCAATCAAGTTCACATGGAAAATCAACTGCTACCTACAAATTAGGAGATTAGTAGGAAAGATATGGAAATGATAAATCTAAGATCTAGGAACAATCAATTGAAAGATGATTTGAGATCTGAGAAGGAATGTAATGAAAGGTTGAACAAGCCTAATGAAGCTTTGACTCATTTTGAGAATCTCATGGAAGCAGCAAGAAGGTCAAAGGATTCTTCTGGATTAGGTCACACTAAACCAAAGATGTCTGCTGAGAAAGGAGAATCATCTAAGAATGGTGAAAGGAGGAATGCAAAGAAAAAGCACAACAATCCTGTTTGCCACCACTGTGGAAAACCAAGTCATACAAAAAACATTGGTCGAAGCAAGAAAGGTAAGTCCAATCCTAAACCTAAGTTTAATGGTTACTGTTTTAATTGCAATAAATTTGGACATAAAGCACATGAATGTTGGACTGAAGCAAGTGATGCACCCCCAAACCAAGATTTAATAGTTATTGTTACAAGTGTTAGAAACATGGTCATAAGGCACAAGATTGTAGATCCAATGCTAAACAGCAATGGACATCAAAGACACAAACAAAAGCATCTACGAGAGGCAACACTTATAAATGGGATTATAATACAAGACAGAGTTGTCATTACTGTGAAGAATATGGACATGCACCTGAAGATTTCTTTAAGACACATGTCAGAGGGAAATCTATGAGTTGGATGAATGGAGGCTTAGTTTGTTTTAGTTGTTTGAAGATAGGTCACACTAAGAGAGAGTGTAGGACAAGAGTTCCTGCTCCTACTATTGAAGAAGTAAGAGCACAGATGAACCTGACATGGGTAAGGAAAATAGAGTCAAGCAACAGTGAATCCACTGAAGCCGAGGTCACCCAATCCAATGCATCAGGTGATCACACCATCTCCAACTGAGCAATAGAGGTATGTAAGGAACTACATTTGAATTTCAAATCTTACATCAGTTCCTAATATGTAAATGTGCCAAAGTCCATATCTACATATGTTAAGATGCACCAGGACATATTTGTGACAAGTGTCGAGAAGAGGTATCTGCACTATAGGTGCCGATTTGGTTGGTCGAGTAAGTTGTGATGGTCGAGTGTGGTAAGCTGAGTGGTTTGCAAGTTGTGTTAGTCAGCTAATGACAGTTGACTTGCACTAACCAAATAGGAAAAATAATTAATGCTTACCTATCTTAACCTTTTGAGTCTATATAAGGATGAATGGTCTATTATTCACTTTTACCTTGTGATTTTCAGTATTCACAGAGCAATCGAAGAAGTTTTAGAATTTGATCTTAGCAAAGTTTGTTTCGATATTTTTGTCAGCATTCCGTTGGCAACCCTAAGTTGAATAGTGTGATGTGATTGTTTTTCGAGGTACTCTATTCTTCATTCTCGAACCCTAACTTCAAGAGATTATAGCTGCAAGTTCTTCCGCACTAGTCAAAGGAATGGAGGAGGATCTGAATCAAATTAAGCTAGTAAGGAGTGATGTATGCACACCACCAAACTTTTGTGTCATTCTCGAAAGTGCAATTTTGAGTGATCTGAATGGAGCCCTCTCATCAATCCCATGAAAGGTACTTATGAGTCATGATGTTAGATCATGCTACATGGTTAAAATTGGTGAAGTGGGTGATATAGAATTGAGAAAATCATATGACAAGTTGTGTGAAAATGGAATTCTGAAAGACGAATAAGCATTTAGCCGACAAAGGATTAACTCATGCCCTAGATTTTCCAATAGAATTCAAGGATGAATGGATTAAGGTTGTCCTAAGCTAAATTCATAATATGCATATGTGGCTGGACAATGGACCAGTAAAGATCACAAAAGATATTATACATAGAGTTATTGGGTATCCTATTATCAGTGGTAAACGAACTATGAGAGATCAAAGTAAACAAGAGATAGCAGCTAACACTGGAGCTATTTGGAACAATAGAGGTATGACTATCTCTACAATTAAAGATTTGGAACTTGATTTTGGAGTGAGAGTGATTGCTCACAAGTTCTATCAGTCAAGCCTAATGGATAGTGTTCCCTATATAGCCATGGACCAGGCATGGAAGATAGTCAAAAAGAATCACACCTATGACCTTGTCGAGCTGCAGTTGACACAACTAGCTAAGAACTTACTATCAATCAGGAAAGCCAAAATCTCATCATGTAAGTTTGGCTCTTTGCTAGTTTGTATATTCTTCTATGTACATAAGTCATTTCCTACACTAGGAAATATTGTCTGGAAGAAGGACAGACCCACCACTTTACAAATTAGTGAATGTATTCAGCAATTAGGCAATAATTTCAATGGTATTATGTGAAGTTATTTTGTGGAATTCAAAAAGAGAATGAGGTTGAGGACCAGAATTCCCAATTCACTTATGGAGAAGCACTATGAAGAGATATGTTTCTTAGTGGATACAGACTACACCTATATTCAGGATGTGACACCTAGGGTATCATGGCTGGAGCCATTTCCCTATGAAGTTATGATTGATGAAGCATCAGTAGCTATCACAACACTCCTAGAAGAGGAGATTGATACTAAAGCTAAAATTTTCAGAAATTATGATGAAGCAAAGGCAAAGATTTCGATGAATCTTAAGGCAGGAACCATGGAAAGAAAGAGGAAAAATATTGTGAAAAATCTGGAAAAGTTGGTTGGCTTTCCAAGTGATGAAGAGCTAGAGGATGCACCTCTAGACATATCTACTAGACAAGGAGAAGATGTATCCAAGGAACAAGAAGTAGAAGTTAGTGAATCTAAAGAAGAGATTATTGTTAAGGCAAAAGGGAAGAGGCCAGCTATAGAAAAGGTAACAAAGTTGAGTAAAGCAAAGCCTAGAGTTACCCCTCCCATTTCAAATCATCCAAGGACAAGGGCATCTTCTACCACATCACTAGTAGAGAAAACAAAAGTCTATGTAAAGAAGATTGGAGAAAGTAGTTCTGGATCGAAGACAAAATTTGCAACAAAGGTTGTGCCGAGCCTACAAGTTAAGAAACCAAGAAGGAAACTGCATTTAGATCCAGAAAGTGATGAGGACAAGACTAAAATTGATGAACCCAGCAACATACCAACAGCATCATTCAAGAGACCTACAGATATTAATGAGGTATGTGAAAACTTGAGAAATTCTGCAGGGTTATCTGGTTTTAAGTTTATCAAGTATGAAACATTGAAGGTAGAAGATAAACATAAGGTTTAGGAAGCTCTCCTAGACATGATGTGTAATTTTAGATTAACACCTATAGAAATAGGAAATAATGTGCCAAGTGAGATGTGTGAATTTCTATCTGGAAAGTGGGAATTTTCACTCACAACTGAGAGACAAATAAGAGAAGGCACTTCAGCTCAAGTGATTCCTAAGCTAACCAAGAAACAAAGAGAAAAATTTGTTGAAGAGTATAAGCATAAATTCATACCTAAACAGAGAGGTTATACTATTTTGAAAAATTATATTGAAGGGATAGTACAATAGAGTACTAGAATTTGGAAGGAAATTTTTGGATTGATTGCTCCAAAAGAAAATAAAACTAATGAAGGAACATCTAAGCCAAAGGCTAAAGAAACTGAATCCACCCCTGTACCATAGAAATCAATAGTTCATATTTCTACTGAGCCTGAGAAGACTGGAACAGATGCACAAGAACAATCAGAGATAGTTAACACTATTGAACTAACTATTGACAATCCAATTGATGTGACAATTGATGACTCTATAAATCTAGATGTCGAGGGTCAAGATGAGCCGAGGGATTCAACTATTGAATCACCTATTAAGGAAACTGAGGCTGAAGAAGAGAAGAGTACAGAAGAAGAAGAAGAAAGAACTCAAAAGAAATCTGAGAATAAGAATGCTCAAGAAGAAGCAGAAAAGGAGAAAATAATTGAATCAAAGGTAATTGTACAACATTCACCTATTTTAGAGGTTGTAAAATCAGTTCTAGATAGTAGTGAGAAGATAAAAGATACTAACAATGAGCCTAAAGAACAAGAGGCAATGCAAGTGTTGGTTGATCTACCACACTCTGCATCATCAACTCCCACTAGAACTAAGACAGGAAGTATGCCTGATCAGTAGGCAATTTTGACTGAACTAAAAGATGCAAAGGTGTCAACTACTAAATCTAGAAAAGGTATTGTAGAAATGAAGCCGAGCGGTAGTTCACCTGAATTCAAGAGAAGAAAAATTATGAGGAAGAAGTCTCTGATTCTAGATGTCACATTAGATGAAGTTATTGTGATTCCACCATGGGATCCCAATGTTTTTTCTTATGAACAGATTGAGACTCTTCAGGAGTTACTTAAGAGGAAGAAATGACTGGAGGAATTGAAAAGGGAGCATAAGAAAGAGCAAGTGTTACATGACATCAAAGAAATATTTGTAAAGGCTTTTGAAATGGAAGATGAAAACACTCAAGCCCCTATTCTTGAACAATTAGTTCACATTGTGCAAAAGGTAAATGATGACAATATTGAAGCCAATGAGAAGCTATTGCAATGGTCTGAGAGGAAATTTGAGAACAAGGTACTAGAAAAAATCTCAGGAGAGATTGCAATAAAACAGGTTGAACTTTCTTCTCTGGTAGAAATTTTAGAGGGAGTTGCAACAAATGTTTATTCTTTGTATAAGAGGTTATCTAATGTTGAATTCTTCACAAAGGATAATCTACAAGCTTTAGAGAAATTGCAACTAGACCTAAAGTTAACTGGAAGTTCACTGGGTATGGATGCTAGCACTAGCTCCTTACATTTTAACAGGTTGACTTATGCACAAAGGAGGATAGTCGAGCTCATGGCTGAAGATGGTCAGATTA
This sequence comes from Thuja plicata, assembly GCA_018584345.1. Classification (NCBI taxonomy): domain Eukaryota; kingdom Viridiplantae; phylum Streptophyta; class Pinopsida; order Cupressales; family Cupressaceae; genus Thuja; species Thuja plicata. The sequence goes on from MU227515.1 coordinate 732,693, forward strand.
GGAACAAGTTGATTACTATTTGGAAAAGTCTAATACCTCATTTGGAGGTCATTCAGAAAGAAATTTCATCTGGAAATGATTTGATTAAGAGAGATTTTCATCTCTCCACTGCAGAAAGCTTAGTAAGTCTAGCTGCTGAGCTAGAAGTAAAAATAGAGGTTATGAAGTTTGTCAAGGACAGTTGGGACTCTACATTTGAGTCTACCTTACAACTTCATAAATATTTTTTGGACAAGTATAACTTCACCCCACCAGCAATCAGTGACAAAAACAAGGGGTAATCTGACAGGACTGACAAGGATATAGCATAAGGAGATCAGTTCAGGTATCCATGTATATATTTTTTTTGAAGGCATGTATACTATGTAAATTTTTGTATGTAGTATGATGTACATTCCTAGGGGGAGTACAGTGTGTACTTAGGAAATATTTTGGATGGAATGAATGTAATGATAAGTGTGTTTTTTCCACTAATATCAAAGGGGGAGATTGTTATTCCCTAAGTTCTATTGATGAATAGTGACCCACACTTAGTCATTTACTTGGGCAGTTTTAGTTGGTTAATCACTATGGCCAAGCTAAACATTCAAGGCCAAGCAAGTTTTAGGTTGCTGAGTTACATCATGCTGAGCCGAGTAGAATATTAAGTGTCGAGCGTCAGAGATGTTTAGTGCAGAGCAGAATAGTTTTTGCATACATGTCAGGCTTAATTCAAACTTTGATGTAAATGGTTTAGGCTGACTTGTATGAGATTTGGGCTGACATTTGTATGCATTTAATATTTTTCTACTAAGTTAATTTCACATTTAATTGTTTTATACTGTGCATTGCATGGAGCCAATCAGGAAATCGGTATGCATTGGAGGTATAAACAATAGATCTTGATCGTTGATCTAGATCTCACTACCAGATCCGAAAAGATATATTAAGATTGCTTCTAACCCTAAAAGAGAAAAGTGTGTGAGATAAAGATATATATATAGAGAAGGGTTGTGTGTTCATGAGAGATGAATAGTAAGTCATTTTGAGAAGAAGCCAAGATCAAGTAGAATGACAGAGTAGTGAAAAGCAGAGTAAAGACATATCAGATTGAGAGATCATCAAAGGTATAGGAAAGAGCATATCTGTCATCAGCATCTGAGTGCATAATGAAGGATCACTACTTGGAACATTCTAATAGGTGTATCAGGTTAAATCTCTTAATAGAGTGGTTTTAGCAGACTGTTTCAAATCTCTTAGCCAAGTGCTTACTTTACTGTAAGTTGAAATCCTTTAAAAAGGTAGATTGTAATGATCTTTAGTTCTTAATAGAATAGACCTTTAACCAGGTAGATTGCATATTTCAATCAAACTCTTGTACCCCTAACAGGCACACTTTATTGCTGCAGTAGTGAAGATTTTTTGGGTGTCATCCCCACCCTAGTTTTACCTATTTGGGTTTCTGGGTTATCAAAATTATGTGTTATGAGTTACATATTTGATAGTATTGATGCTATCTGATGTTAGGTTAAATTCATATATGTATGAATGTGAATCAATAAGTTTTAAGTGGTTAATTTTTAAGATCTGATTCACACCCCCCCTCCCCTCTCATTATCTTTCTTTCCCATTCTCCATAGTCAATACCCTCTTCTTGAGCATATCCTTTACAAACTAGTTTGTCCTTGTTTCTAGAAACTTTACCATTTTTATTCATCTTATTTCTAAAAACCTACTTGGTTCCAATCATGTTCTTGTCCTTTGGCCTAGGCACAAGATTCCAAGTTTTGTTCTTCTCAATCTGCTTAATTTCCTCATTCATTGCCTCTATCCAACCTTCATCATTCAATGCATCTTTAATAGTTCTAGGTTCAAATTCACTTAGTAAGCATGTACCTTTGATTTTTTTCCTTGTCATTACACCTTCTATCTGATCTCCAATTATCTACTTAGGTGCATGATGCCTTTTAACATATTTTGAAAGTATTGGATCCTTTAGTCTAGATTCTGGGCTTGATCCAATAGGTTTGTCATTCTCAAACATTCTTTCCTATTCCTTTATCTGATGCTCAGGTTCCAATGTCTATGACTTAGGTCCCTCTATCTATTACTTGGGTTCCTCCGTCTGTGACTCAGTTCCCTCTGCTTGTGACTCAGTTCCCTCTGTATGTGACTCAGTCTCTTCTACCAGCAGCTCAAGTTGCACAGTTTGCAACTTGGGTTGCACAGTTTGCAACTTGGGTTGCACAGTTTGCAACTCGGGTTGCACAGTTTGTGCTATTATATTCAGTGGTTGATAGGTCTACTATCCCATCACCATTTCTCAAGTCATAGGTATAGTATCAGGTTCATAATACACAAAGTTATTGTAGTCTGCAGGTTCTTTACTACTCTTTTCTTCACATTTTTCTACAAACTCATCAATCTTGACATGTGCACTTTCTATGACTTTATGAGTAGTAAGATTCAGACATTTGTATGCTTTTCTTTTACATGAGTAACCTAGAAATATTCCTTCATCACCTTTTGCATCTATTTTTCCATTTCTTGCTTCCTTCAAGATGTAGCATCTACTTCCAAATACTTTGAAATAATGAACATTAGGTTTATATCCATACCATAATTCAAAAGGTATCTTGTTACTATCTTTCTTCAGTTGAACTCGGTTCAGGGTGAACACTGTAGTGTTGATGGCCTCCTTCTAGTATTTGACAGCAACATTCTTTTTAATCATTAGAGTTCTGGAACAATCCATGATGGATCTATTTCTTCTTTCTGCTATTCATGTGGTGTACCAGGGGTGGATACATGTCTTTTGATTCCTCTCTCATTACAGAATTCATTGAACTCATTAGAAATTAATTCTCCTCCTCTGTTAGAATTTAGGCATTTTAGTTTCTTTCCTATTTCCTTTTCAACTCTTGCAAGATACCATTTGAATTTTTGAAAAGCCTCTGATTTCTCTCTGAGAAATATGGTAGTCATCATTCTAGAATGATCATCAACAAATAGAATAAAACACTTCTCTCCAGTATAGCTTGTGGTTCCAATTGATCCACATACGTCAGTATGTACCAATTCCAAGACTTCATCAGTATTGTAATTCTTGCTTTTGAAACTTGTCTTGCTAATCTTTTTGATTTGACATTGTTTGCATATTGCTAACTCAGGTTTCTTTAGAATAGGAATACCTCTGATTCTCTTGTTCTTTATTATGTTTACTAGATTATCAAATTTTACATGACACAACCTTTTATGTCATAACCAGCTTTCTTCTACTTGTGCAATAAAGCATGAACCTTCATTGAGATCAAGAAAGAATAGATTACCTTTTGTTTATCTGCCAGTTCTGACTAGGTTCCCTTTACCATCCAAGGGCTTGGCCTTACCATTCATGAATTCTACCTTGAAGCCAATGTTTTTTAGTTGTACTACACTGAGTAGATTTCTCCTCAATCCTTCAACCCAATAATCATTATCACATTTGATTCCTTTAGTCAGAATAATGCAACCTTTTCCTCTTACAGGGCAAGGTTCATCATTCCCAAAACTGACAGTCCCACCATCATAGTGTTCAAGATGTTCAAGCTTTGTCTTATCATCAGTCATGTCATGAGAACAACCACTATCAATTATCCATGTGTCATTTTTATTGATGTGTGAGAATAGTTTTGTCTTTTCATCTTCTTCATCTGACTCATCCCTAATAGCAATATAAATCATTTCTTCTTCATCATCACTATTAGAATATTTAGCAATATAAAAAGACTTCTTACCTTTATCCTGGTAGCTTTTGTATTTCTTCAAATATTTCTTGCCTTTGAATTTATTGAACTTTTTCTCATCTTTGTCTTCTTTGTTCGGACACTTTGTAACAATGTGACCAACCTCATTCCATGAAAAACAAAGCAATGGTATCTTTCCTCTGTATTTTCCTTTTTTATCTCTTCTTGCAAGTAATACTTCAATGATGTCAAGATCTTCATCATTATATTCATCATCATTGTCACTTTCAATCTGTTTCCCTTTTGAGTATCTATCCTTCTTACCAAGGTTCAATTTTTCTTTGAATGCAGACTCAAGATTGCTAGAGCTAGGAGAGTAATTGTCAAAGTTGTCCACCTCAAAAGTCGTAAGCCTTCTCACTAATGTATCTAGATTTATATATTTATGCACCTCATCTCTTGAATGGATGAAACTCTAATAGTATAGATAGGAAGTAAATTTCTTAGTACCTTTCTTACCATTGTTGTATCTTCAATTATTCCACCTGCAGCTCTGATGGAACTCACAATCTTATTGATTATGTCACCATATCCTGTAATTCTTCTCCTTCTTTCATTTTCATATGGTCAAATTTTCCTCTTAGACTTTCTGCTTTGGCTCTCTTAACATTTGCAACTCCTCCATGAATGTCCTGTAATTTCTTCCATGTATCATAGGTTGTAGGGCAGTCCTTGACTTCATCAAATTCTGAGTAGCTAAGTGAAGAAGCTATGTTAATCATCATTATGTTTTAATGCTTTTGTTCCATCATTTATTCCATAGTCTGTGTTGGTTTGACATATTTTCTCTCCAAAAATTGTGAACCAGCATCTCCGATAGTAGATAGATGCAGCTTCATCAGCTCCTGCCATGCTAGGAAATTGTCTTTGTTTAGCTTAGGGATCTCCCTTCTGTAAGACATCTCTAATCTTTAGGTTAGGCCTTGAAACCTTCTCTGAAAGCACTTGAAGCTCTTATACCAATTTTTGGAAATGAGATAAGTAAGTGAGAGGGGAGGGGTGAATTAGTTACTCCAAAACATATCCTTATGTCCCTTAAATGTCTTATATACTTTAACACTGTTACTCAATTAATTAAGATATTCTTCTGTAACTCAGGTGTCAAAGAAATCTTTATAATATCCAATTAAATTATACTTTAGAGATTAAGTGAAGAAACATAAATCATAAAACAAATAACACATACACAGGTGACACCAAGATTTAACATAGAAACCTAATATGGGAAAAACCACCAATGTAACTAGTTACTATTTTTCACTCTTCTGAAGTGAGCTCTGTTGGGATCCAACCCTATTAAAGGTTACAATAACACACTGTTAGGTGTGCCCTTGTTAAAGGATTTAATCACACTATGAGGAGTGGCCTTGTTAGATTTCTTCAACACTTCAACATAGAAATGCTACCTTGTGAGAATATTTACAAAAAGATAGTTAAGTCTACTCTGTTAAGAGATTTTAGATCACTGCTACAATTGCTAGAAAGTAACAATGAATGACCTATGTGTGTAAGCAACTATCTTTTCTTATTTAGATCTATGTTCTGATTATAATTGGATCCTTGCTGATCAGATGTTCTATTGCAGCTCCGAATGATCTGTACTCAATCAGAATCCTGTCTGATTTCACCTTCACTCTTCATATCACAGAATCCCACACTTCTGCTTTCTCTTTCTCTTCCACTTGTACTTATACTTATTCAATCCAAACTTGACCTTTCATTTATATGGTAAGCCCTGACAAGTCGGCTTGAATATACTTCTAAATAATAAATCAAAATTCAGTCACCCTCATATAACCAATTAATTATAGAATATAAATCACTATTAGTAAGCTTCCACTAAATGCCCAACCAAGACTGAAATGCCTGAATGACTCAATCAACACTGAACTTCCTTCAATGTCTGACTGATCTCGATAAACACTAAATAACTCATTCTATTCACCAACTTTGCTCGGTCTGAATGTAGACATTTGTGTAACATCACTACATAAGTGTAAATACATGTGTAACATCAATGACAATACACAATTGAATAATTGTCTTCAACACAACTTGTACACAAGGGCTGTCACTTGAATTTCAATGATGGAAAATGTACTATTAGAAGTGAGACAGGAGATCTGATCACATCAGGTACAAAGTCAAGAGGTAATGTATTTTAGTTTCATACTATAGAGGTAATTTTCTTTGTTGTGAACATATATGATAGTTGACTATGAAATAGAAGATTTTGTAATATAAATTTTGATAACATTGTGAAGGCTAGTAACACTAATGCAGTCAGATATTTTCCAAAAAATGCAAAGCCTATTAACGCTATGTGCAAAGAATGTGTGATGGGAAAATAGACTAAGAGAATATTTCAAATGAAATCCTTTTCAGCAAAAGGAAAGTTAAATCTGGTATATACATATATATGTAGTCCTACAAGGCCTAGGTCTTACTATAGTGAAAGGTAATTTGTACATTTTGTTGATGACTATTCTAGGATGATGTGGGTTACATTTATTAGAGATAAATCTGAAGCAGTTGATATGTTCAAGATTTTTAATGCAAAAGTTTAGAATGAATCAGGTCTGAAAAAAAATGTTTGAGATCAGATAGAAGTGGAGACTTTACATCAGATTTGTTCAATGGTTACTACAAAGAACATGGGATATATAGATATACTTCTTCTCATAGGATAACACAACAAAATGGGATAGTAGAGACAAGAAACAAAACCATACTAGATGTAGCCAGGACAATTTTTCTTAAAGGTAATTTAGTGCATATGCATTGGAGATAAGAAATCAATACTATTGTTTACACTTTAAACATAGTTCAAATAAAAAAGGTACAAATAAGACACCCTATGCACTTTGGTTTGGTTATGGTCATACTGTAAAATACTTCAAAAAAATTTGTAGCAAGTTTTATCTAAAAAGAGATGATGAAATAGGGAAGTTTAATGCTAGAAGTGATGAAGGAATTTTTCTAGGTTATTCTACTAAAAGTAAAGCTTATAAATGTTTCAATCTAGATTGAGGAAAATAGTTGAAAGTGATAATGTGCAAGTTTATGAGAGGTTTCAGATTCAAGAAAGAATGTATGACTATGATCAGATTCAAAAGAATAGGGAGATTACTACAAGACAAGAGAAAACTTTTGAGATTGACAATAGAATTGAGGTATGCTTGAATGAACATACCAAACCTCCAAAGACATGTTCAAAGAAATAATCCCAAAATTTATATTATTGATGGTGGAAATAAGGGCATGATTATCATATCTAAGGTTAGAAATAAAATTTGTTTGTTTTCACAAGTAGAACCTAAGACTACTGATGAGGCATGTAAAGATGAATCTTTGACTAAGGAAATGTAGGAAGAATTGGATCAGATAGAGAAGAAAAACACTTGGGAATTGGTTCCTAGACTTAAGGAAAATAATGTAATAGGAACTAAATGGGTTTTCATAAACAAAATGAATGAAGAAGGCATGGTTGTAAGGAATAAGGCTAGATTGGTTTGCAAAGGCTACTCACAACATGAAGGTATAGATTTTGAAGATACATTTTCCCATGTTGCTAGGTTTGAGGCACTAAGATTGTCTCTTGCTCATGAAACACATAAATATTTCAAGGTGTATAAGATGGATGTGAAGTCTACATTCCTGAATGGAAACCTAGAGGAAGAGGTTCACATTGAGCAACTTGATGGTTTTTTTTTGACAAATTATAGGGACATGGTTTAGAGGTTGAAGAAAGAAATATATGGACTGAAACATGCCCTTAGATCTTGGTATGCTTGATTATATAGGTATTTATTGCATCTTGGTTTTAGAAATGGTAGTGCAGATAGTAATTTGTATTTGAGAAATAGTGAAGATGGAATCTTGATTTTTGAAGTCTTTGTAGATGATATACTTTTTTGAGGTAATGATGAAATGAGTAATAAATTTTCTGAGGAAATTTAAAGTTAATTCTAAATGTCTATGATTGGTGAAATGAAGTTCTTTCTTGGTTTGGAAATTACTCAAACTAGTAAACATGGAATTTTCATTTCTCAAACTAAGTATCTTAAGGAGTTCCTAAACAAGTTTGGGATGGAATATTGTAAGCATATTGGAACACCTAGGGTTACCATATGAAAGATTACTACTACTACTACTAACAAGTCTCAAAGTGTTTTAAAAAAAATACAGGTTCATGATTGGAGGTCTACAATATCCAACTCAAACTAGGCCAGCCATAACTAGTGCAGTTAGAATTATTGTGAGGATCCAAGATGATCCAAAAGAGACCCACCTTGTTAAATTTAAGAGGATATTCATATATCTAAAAGTAACATTAGAATATGGTCTATGGTATGACAAGTCAGATGATTTTACATTGCATGCTTACACTAATGCATATTGGGCATTAAGTGTTGATGATAGAAAAAGTAATTTATTGGGATAAGGTTAGTTTCATGGTTGAGTAAAAAGCATGATTGTATAGCTCAATAAAGTGTTGACTCAAAGTATGTAGCTACTGCTATAAATTGTACACAGGTTGTTTGGATGAAGAAGATACTAAAGGATAGTGGGATCAGATTTAAAGAGCTGATTATTGTTCTTGTGATAATAAAAGTACAAAAAACATGTCAAATAATCTTTTTATGCATTCAAAGACCAAAAAAATTTCAATAAAATACCACTTCTTGATCTAGACAAGGTTTCAGAGAAGGAATTCAAATTAGATTGGATTAGTACAAAGGAAAAAATAGCATATATATTGACAAAATCTTTGTCAAAATATGTCTTTGACTATCTCAGAGGTATACTTGGGGTGAGAGCCCCTCCTTGAGAGAACTAAATGATGGAAGAATGTATTAGTCCAGTAGGTATTAGAGATATATTGTTCTCTATAATTGATTCTTGGATGTGCTCCTCTATGGGAGTGATCGCACAACATAATAGAGCATATTTTGGTGATCAAGAACCTAGTTTGTTGCAGGTTTGAAGATTTGAAAATGGTACACCTTGTAGATGTGGGATGTGTGGAGAATGAAAAGAGATACGTAACCCCTTTCCATTGATGTCAAAGGGGGATATATTTAGGTGAAAACCACCTACTACCTTAGGGGGAGATGTGAAGAGGATATTAAGAAAGTTGCATTAAGAAGGATACTTTTGGGTTGATGGTTTTTAACATATGTTGCCATCAATGGAAAAGGGGGATATTGTGTGAATTGTTGTTGTTTGAGGTGTACAAATTTATGTTTTTTCATTTATGTCAACATATGTTTTAGTTGGATTCATTAGAAATCTTAGAATGACTTGTTATCATAGGTACAGGTAAGACTGACAGTTGTGAATGGGCACCGTGTGGTGTTTCAATATATGCGAGTATGGACTTGTGTAGAAAAAAGTATGTACACCTTATATATAAGGTCATTGGATTTTATATTGATGTTTGCATGAGTTATAGCTATTTTGGTGAAGACTGGTTACACAAAAGTGATAGAGGATTATGACAAAGATAGTCTTTGAGATTTTGAGATAGCATGGATTCGAGAATGAGTTATGGTATGAGAGGTTAAGGCATGATAGAAGGTACATGGGAGAAAAGTCTTTGTTATAGTTGGGTTGCTAGATTCTTGGTGATGTCAATCGTGGAATATGGACTTGTGAAGACCTATTTGGGGCCGACCAGAGTAGATAATGTATTTAGTGAAGGGAGAGCATGGATTATGGATCTTAGTGCAAAAATGATGATTTTTATTTATTATTTACTTGTTTAAGGTATTGTGTATATCTTAACAAGGGCTTATGTAATTTTTTGTGCATTGGGAAAGTTTTAATAGGCTGACCAAATTGCTTTTTGTAACTTGTATAAAGGAAAGTCATTCCTTGTTGTAGTAGATGAGGGGAATGGATGCTGCAAGCATGTGAATGTGAGTTTTGCAAGATGTAGAGAATTGATTATATTTTTAATGTGCTTAATTGGAATTTTATAGGAAAAGCAAGTTTCTATCACTCAATTCACTATTATAAGTATACTCTCTTTGGGCAATGGATCCAGAAGGTGGATTTAACTTTCACATTCAGGAAGTCTATTGGGGTAGTGAGCTCTTCATTTCATTCAACTCCTAATAGGTTTGAAAGGAACCCTAACAAGGTTTTTCCTTTAACAAGGAATTTGTACTAGATATAATAATCTGCTCCAAATAGGGCTAGATCTCCTAACATGGATACTATGTTTCTAGTGCATTATTTGTGGGTATTAATTCCCACCAGGGTTTTTCCCTTAACAGGTTTTTCCTCAAAAAAAAATACTTGTGTTATGTTGTTTTGATTTATCTTGTTCTCTTGGTTTCAGTAATTCAGTTTCACATTAAGTAATTGGTTTAAAAGGTTTAAAGTTTGATATTTTGGCACACAACTTACTCACCGCCCCACCCTCTCATTTATGTTAATAGATTATTATTCCTAACATTTCCATGTATACTTTTATGTATGCTAATATGTATGTTTTGATGGTTCAATGGTTTTAATATATAGTTATAAATGCTTTAATGTGTGTCCTCTTAAGACATCTCCTTTTAGCATCCCCTTAAGATAATAGTTATTTAACGTACATGACCTCCCCTTAATAAATTACTTAGATTAATTATGACCTCCCCTTAAGACATCCTCTTTTAACATCCCCTTAAGACACTAGTTATATTACTTTTATGACCTCCCCTTAATAAATTATTTATATTACTTACATGACCTCCCCTTAAGACATTAGATAGATAACTTACCTGACCTCCCCTTAACACATTAGTTAGATTTCTTATGACATCCCATTTTAATATCTCCTTAAGAAAATAGTTATATTAAACTTATATGACCTCCCATTAAGACATTAGTTATATTACTTACATGACATCCCATTAAGATATTAGCTAGATTACTTACATAACCTCCCCTTAAGACATTAGTTGTATTACTTATGACCTCCACTTTAGACATCCTCTTAATACATCCCCTTTTAACATCCCATCAAGACAATAGCTATATTACTTACGTGACCTCCCCTTAAGAAATTAGTTAGATTACTTACATGACCTCCCCTTAAGACATTAGTTATATAAAATACATATGGTTCATTAGTTACATTAATTGACTTTAACTTACATGTACGTTCAAAATATATGTACATATGATGTTAGTTAGATTAAATACATTTTAACTAAAACATGTATACAAATATATATATGATATGAACATACATAGCATGCATAAGATAAGTTTATGTAATGAATACATCAACATTCATAACATGAACATGTACATGTGAAATAACATAACATACATAAAATGTATAAAAATAAGTTTAAAATATGAAATAACATGAACACACATAGCATGCATAAAATAAGTCTATTTAATGAACACATGAATATTAATAACACGAACATGTACATGTGACATAACATAACATATATAAAAATAATTTTAAAGTACTAAATAACATGAACATATAACATACAAATATGAAATGGATAAAATGAGCATAGTTCATGTGTATATGCAATATCTAAAATAACAGGTATATGTAATGTCTAAAATAAACATAGTCCATCAACTATCTAGAATAACAAGTGTATGAAATAACATGTGTATGAAATATTAAACATAACATATTTTTGAAATAACATGTATATGTAATGTATATGAAATTCCTAGAATGACATGTGTCAGATGAAATTTCTAAAATAACATGTGTGGTCAACTAGGGCCCTGTCCTTATCCATGACCTGATGTTGGTCCACATCCACCTGATAATTGTGTGCAATAAAAGAAATATATACACATGTCATGCATACATACACAATAGATTAATTTTTTTTTAAGAAAATTTAAATATGTACAAACATATAAATTTACATATGTGTCATGTTGCATAGGATTGCCAAGTCTCTGTAAATCTCCATATGGTGTGATACTATCGATAATATCCTATAGTACACACACACATATTAATCAAAATTTAAATTTAAATTATTTATATTTGAATAGATACATGTGTAATTTTTTTAAATAAAACCAAAATTTAAATAAATATATACTTTAGTAGCATGTAATGATATCCCGATATTGCTCAAATTAGAATCATGTAAGGACAACTCTATTTGATCAATCTGATCATCTGTAAGAAAGGTGGAAAAAAATTGATGAGCTAGACGTGATGAAGTGGCCTAAGTAGCTTGCGTAAATGCATCCTTGTCAACTGTTGTGTGTGTATATTTTGTATCTGATAAGAAAGACACAACACATCAATAAGTCATTACATTAGCTCAAAAAGGTTAAATAATCATGTAAAACCAACTAATATCGACATATTGCCTTCTAACTAAGAAGAGTGTAATTAGTAACATAATAACCCTCAGATTATGCTACCATTAGTGACATATACGACTTAGCATGAAGGATTTTAGTTTAAAACAAGCTAAATGATGAGAAAACATGCATTCTAGCTCTAGGAATGGAGATAATAACAATGTAAAAGCATGAACTATGAAGTGAAATATGATTTCTAAGATTAATCTAACACCATAAAAATGCATTTACAATATAATGTGAAGGCTTCTTCACTCTCAAAAATGGCTTCTAAATTTATAGAAGAATGAGAGAGAGAGGGGAGACAAGGCTCATTAATGAGTTGAGGGACTCATTAATGGTGGTGTAAGAGCCATTAATGCCTTGAGCATTAATGAGGCATGGAGGAGACATAGGCTTAAGGCATCTTCATTAATAAGGCATTAATGAAAGCCTTAAAGAAGCAAGGGGAGTGTGTAAGGTTTAACTTGGAAAGTTGGTCCCTTAGGAAAGTCATGCTTGAGAAAGTGGACTTTCTCAAGTGGGTTGAGTTGTTAATCATCCCCTAATGGAATGTGACAACATTAGAAGGTGGGTTAGTGTAGAATTAGGATTAGGATTAGATTAGAAAGGGTGAATGGGTTGAGAAGGGTTAGAACCCAAGGTAGAAGTGGTTGAGATAGGTTAGGTTGGGGTTTAAGGGAATATTAATTAAATGAATTAAACTTATTTAA
>MU227515.1:757354-793072 GCA_018584345.1 Thuja plicata
CAATTGTGATCTCCTCCCCTAGGTATGGAAATTTCATGCATTGGTGATATGTAGAAGGTACCGCTTGCATCTCATGTATCCAAGGCCTTCCTAGTAAGATTTTGTAGGTCAATTTCATGTCAAGGACATGACATATAGTTTCCTTTTTGATAGGTCCCACTTGAATTGGTAGAATGATCATACCCTTTGAAGATTTCTCCTCTTCATCATAAGCCTTAATAGTTATTTTCTTCTTTGGATCAATGGAAGACTTGGATAAACCTAATGACTTGACAAGGTTTAAATTGCAAATATTTAGACCGGCTCCACCATCTATGAGGACTCTCTTAACCCTATGTCTTTGGATTAATACCTCTATATGCAAGGGTGATTTTTGAGGATGTCTGATAGACATGTCATCTTGTTCTGAAAAGGAAAGGCAATGAGGGGCTATGAGGTGTCCTACCATGTTCTAAAATTTTCCTTCCTCCAAGTTTATCGGGACCGTGGTCTCACATAAGTCCTTTTCTAGAATCTCCTTGTGATTAGGAGATAATTTTAATAACTCCAAAATTGATATTTTGGCAGGAGTCTTTTGTAATTGGTCCACAAAACTATAAGGCTTTGTGGTGGGTGGTGTTTGTTTAGCCACAATAGTTGGTGCCTTGGGACCAATAGTAATAGGAGTAACTCCTTGTAAGGTAACCTTTGAGGCTTGCCCCCTTGTGATGGCATTAGCAGACCCTTGAATAGGTTGGTCTTTAACCACAACAACATTGATGGTATTGTCATAAGTATGGGCAAATTTGACATTATGACTGCTTTTTACATTATTTACATTGTTTCCTCCATTGTTGGAATTAGAAGATTCTCCCTTTTCATGCTTATAAAAAGGAGTCTTAAAGGCGGTGTGATCTTCATTATTTTGAGTTCCATCCACCTTTATCACACCATTGTCTATGAGATCTTGTACCACATGTTTGAGATGTAGGCAATCATTGGTCTTATGTTCCCTATTTTGATGATAGTCACAATGGTTGTTCTCATTCCACCAGTTTGGCTTGATGTGTGGTTCGTAGGGTTGAGCCTTTGGTAGATCGATAAGCTTATTTGCAATAAGTGTCCTTAATTCATTTTCAAATGGTTCACCCAAAGTAGTGAATGTCCTCTTGGGTGTAGGTGCAAAGAGCGGTTTAGGCTTAGAAACCCCTTGATTATTCCCAAAGTTATTGTTAGTGTTGTTGTTGAAGGGTACTTTGGGTGCTTGATTTATGTTATTAGCTTGAGCTGAGTTTTGAGTGAGGTTGAAAGGGATAGCTTTTAAAGTATTAGCCTCCACCACTCCTTTATTGTTGTTGTTATTCCTTGTCCAATATCGACTGTTGTTGTTGTTGTTGTTGTTGTTGTTGTTGTTGTTGTTGTTGCGATTTTGATTGTTGTTGGAGTTATTGTTGTTGTTGTTATTTTTTTTATCCTTGTAGAGTTTAATTTCTCCACTTTTCACCAATACCCCTTCTATTGTCACCCCATTCTCAATTAAGTATTGGAATGATCTAGGGCATTGTAGCCTCAGTCGATAGTTCATTTCATGATTCAGGCTGTTCACAAAGATATCCATCTTTTCCTTTTCGGGTACACTTTGAGGGTATCTAGAAAATACTACCCTCCATCATTGTAGGAAAATTAGGAACCCCTCTCCATCTCTTTGTTTGGTATTACATATATTTAGCATTGTAACCTCATGTTTGATGTTATAAGAATAGTGGGTTACAAATTTAGAGGCCAATTCCTCAAAGGTCCTAATACCGGAGGGTAATTTTGAGAACCACTCCATTGCCATGCCTCCCAAACTTCTAGGGAATAACCTCGTGAGGTAAGTTGTGTCATGCATGAACTCTAGACTTAGGGCACAAAATTCCCTTAAGTGATCTTGGGGATCAGATGTTCCTTCATATTTATCATATTTCGGATAAATAGCATTTGTTGGGAATGGTATCATGACTAAGGATTTGTCAAAAGGAAAAGGACACAAGGCTTCAATATAAAAAGGTTTAGGAGCCCCACCTTGTTTCAATGTGTCCAATTGTAGTTGAAAAAGATAGAATTGTTTGTTCATGATATCAATGGGATTAGCCTCTGCTTCTTCTTTCTTGAGTTTGGAAAAATCATAATCATGTGGAAGTTTGAGACTCATTTGTGCTAGGTCTAGGAAGTACTTCTCTTTGTCCTTCTCCAATACTTTGTCCACAAGTTTCATAAAGAAAGGGATTGGCATAGCCTCGGTAACCTTTTCATCGGTTAGCTCTTCCTCATTTGGGTCCATATTGCCCCCATTGTTGGTGTTATTCATCCCTTGATTGTTAGGGTCTATGTTTGTCCCTCCATTGACATTGGTGTTGGATCCTTTGTCGTTAGGATCAAAATTTCCTTTTTTGGTTAAATCCTTGTTCACGTGATTAATCTGATTAGGATCTATATGACCAAATGGAAAAGACATCCTTGGTTCTATTTTTTGGATGGTTTTGTGTATAGGATTTGCAGAAAAGGGATCACTTGGGAAGGGACACTCTTGTCTCAGATAAGACCCATCTGATTGTAGGGTAGCTTTTATGTAATGGGATCGAGTGAAAACTGGCATTAACATATGTCAAAATGAGGATCCTAGGTTTTCAAACTTGTTCAATGGCCAATCCATGTATGAATTTGCAAAATGCTCAAAAATGGCAGATTATGATCAAGACAGGTATTCTCGGTGATAGAACGTCCAAAAGGGTATCCAAAAATAAAAATTTCTTTTTCTTAAACTTTTGGTAGATACCCACTATTTTCCTTTTAATATTTATAGGCGTTTCTTACCTGTGTGTAGGCAGCCTTTTGCTGATAATACGCGGTTACTAGAAAATCTCTACGCAGCACTCTACAATTGGCAGGTGGCGTTTCTCTATTGCTAGGCATTTTTGGAATATTTTTATGCAGCTCTTTCTAGTTAACATGTGGTTGTTTGATGTTTTCATGCGGTGTTTTGTGTTTGGTAAGTAGCCCAACTTTATTTGTAAGGGGCTCTTTAATGATTGTACACGTCGTTTTGCTGATTAGAACTAATTTTTTCAATTTTAATAATGTTTTCACGGTTTAAAATTTTAATGTCTATGATCAGATTTGTCAAACAGTATTCTTGCATGAAAATGAAACACAAACTTTGCACACACATAAGATTTGCATCGTGTCCCTAAAAACCACACTAATAGTGTATGTTCTCAGATGTTTCAACAAGTTTGCACAAGAATATCTTCCAAGCAGTCTACCTTAGCCTCAACAAATTTTTCTTTTAAACATGGCTCTACAAAGGTAGCTCTACTATTTTACCAGGTCTCAACCTATTCTTGTCTAAACCTTGACAAGATCCTTTACCCCTTTGAGGGCTTCCCACACGCACAAAAGTATGATTTTGCGCAATCCTGAAGGACTACTAGAGGAAGTGAGGATGGCTTGCACAAGTTTTAGTCACTTTCTGATTAAGGAAAAGTGCATTATTTATAGTGGGTCAGATGATATTGTGGTAAAAGAAAATATCTCCCACTTTGGGTCATTCCCTCTCACCGTCCTTGTAAGGCAATTTTTGGGAGGCAGACCCTTTAAAGCTCTATTTAGCTAGCATGTTCATAAAATCGGGAATTGAACTTGGCTGAGATTTATAATTTGAAATTCTGAAGCATTTGGCAAATCAGAATTAAAGGAAGTTTGTTAGAATATCTACAAGTGATAAAATTCAATGGCAAGATCTAAGGTGAAGATCAAGCTATTAAACTTGATTATGTGAGTTCTTAGAAAAGTTCAAGTTATGAGGTAAAAGTGAAACAGTTTACTAAGTCGATATTTATGAAGAAGATGACCGAATGATAGAGTGAAAATGATGGAAAACCTAAGCAAGGATATTAAGAGAAAAAATTATGTCTATATAAATGATGATAAATTAATAGAGATTATGATGCTAGCCAATTGAATTAAGATGTAGAAGAATTTGAAGAGCAGGGTTACCGAGTATAACAGAGAAGAAGAATGAATAGAGTATATAGTCTCAAATAGAGAAAAATGGAGTATGTGATGTCATTATTCATATGAGCATTGTAGGATTTGAGAAATACAAATCTATAGAACCCAAAGAACACCTACATGCAAATACCCGTTACAAGAGAGAAGTTGAAAGGAAGAAAAAGTAGAACTCAGAAATACTCAAACATGTGAGAGAAAAATTATATTCCATGTTATGAAACAATAATTACAAGTTAGACCTTTAAAAGATTAACAATACCCTAAAGGAAATGAAAGCTAGGTTGTGCATTAATAATTAGTATAAATATTAATTATAATGCACCTAAGAGACAACTTAAGCAATAAAAGTAATAAAACAACTTAATTAATTAAACCAATATGATTTAATTAATAAGTATAAAAGATGATTATTCTAACACCCCCCCTTAAGCTAAGCTCAGGAGGTAAGATAACCTAGCACAGCTACAAGTAGGAAATGAGTCCCGACAATGAGGCCTGATCAGGTACCCAATACAAGGAAATCTTTGTAAATCGGAGACAAAGGAGAAAACCCAGTGGGAAAAAACCCTCTCCAAAAAGAGATAGAACAAAAATGCTGAAAAAAACATGAAGGAAGGCCTCAAGAAGACCCCCCAAGGACAAATTATGTCACCCCAAGCATAGAACGCAACTAAAGATAGCGCGAAGATGCAAAAGGTTTAGTGAAGATGTCAATAGCCTATGTTGTAGTGGGAATGTACTCCAAAATGAGAACACCTTCCTAAATCAACTGGTGGATGAAATGCATGTGAAGCTCAATGTTTTTAGTGTGCTGATGCTCCATCGGGTTGCGGTAAATGTGAATAGCACTCTGATTATCGCACCATAGAACAGTGGGATGATCAGGAGGAAAACTAAACTCAGTCATCAACTACCGAAGCCATAAAATCTCCTAACTAGAGTGTACTAAAACTTTGTACTCATCCTCTATAGATGAAAGAGTGTGAGAATTCTTCTTCTTGCACAATCATGTGATAGGACTAGAGCCAAGGAAAAAAAAACCTAGAAGTAGACTTCTGATCATCAACATCACCAGCCCAATCTAAATCAGTGAAGCCAACAATGTGAGGAGCCCCTGATGTGTAGTGAATGCCACACAAAATAGTGCCCTGAATGTATCTCAAAATATGCTTGGAAACTTTCCAATGACTCTCATGAGGCTCATGTGAATATCTTGAGACAATACCAACTACAAAGGAAATATCAGGATGAGTGTGTGTCAGGTACAACAAACTGCCAACCAAATTTCAATACAATGTAGGATCCACTGAAGGCAAAGTGCAAGAGGTAGACAAGGTAACACCTGACTGAAAAGGTGTGGGAGCATGCTTTCAAGAAAGCATGTCAAAGCATTGAAGCATGTCAAGAGCATACTTCTCTTGGTAAATGAAGATCCCAGTAAAGGACTGAATAATCTGAAGACCAAGAAAGTATTGTAATAGACCAAGATCAGTCATCTCAAACTACTCCATCAATGTGTGCTGAACATCCTGAATCATAGAAGAAGGGCTACATGTGATGAGAATATCATCAACATATAGAAAAAGGATCAAGACCTCATCCTCAAGATTTTGAATGTAGACTATAGGGTCATAATGATACCGTGTGAATCCTGTGGAAAGAAAAAAAGAGTCCATCTTCTCATACCAAGCCTAAGGGGCATGTTTGAAACCATACAAAGAACGTCTAAGTCTGCAAACCAAGGAGGAATCCTGCACAAATCCATGAGGCTTCTCCATGTAAATCTCCTCAGTAAGATCACCGTTCAAGAATGCACTCTTTACATCCATCTGAAAAGTGGGCCATCCCTGAGAAGCTATGAGGGATAAGACAAGGTGAATAGAATTCATCTTGGTGACAAGGGAAAATGTCTCAGTGTAATCAATACCCTCAACCTGTAAAAAAAACCTTCGCAACAAGATGTGCCTTGTACTTATCAACAGAACCATCAGTAGCAAACTTAGTATGATACAACCACTTGCATCACACTAACTTTCTTCCCTTATGAAGAGAACAAAGAGCCCATGTATGATTATTCATCAAAGAAGAATACTCCTCCTCCATAGCACTGTCCCACTCAGAATTTCTTCTCGCCAATCAAATAGTTTGAGGATCACCATAAATAGCATGACTCAGAAGGCTAGAACCTACAATATGAGACTAGGTGCGACGGGAATATGAAGAGTCACCTGCCAGAGATCATGCAGCATCAACCGTAACACGGGCCCATCTAGGCATCTATGGAGGATCTTGTTGTGGAGGTAAATGGGGATCACCAAGATCATCATCCTCATCATCCTAAAAGGTATCTGTAAGAGATGAGGGAGTAGTGGTCAGTAAAGTAGACTCTAGAGTCAGGGTATCTACTGTAGGAAGGTGCTCATCAAACTGGACATCCAGTCAAAATAGGACCTTTCTAGAATCAGGATCAAACAACCTATACACCTTGACATCCTCGTAGTAGCCAAAAAAATAAGGTGTCATCTCTTCCCCTTCATTTCTCTCCTCTGAGAATCAGGTATAAATGTCCATGCTTCACTACCAAAAACTCAAAATGAAGATACATCAGGCTTGACATGAGGCCAAGCCTCCTTAGGAGTCATAAGTTGAACTACCTTGTGGGGCATCCGATTCTGAATATAGTTGGCACAATTGACTTCCTCTACCCAAAAAATGAATAAATGGACCTGGACTAAATCATACAGTTTTCCATCTCCCAAAGTGTTCTATGAAGACATTAATTTTTCCATTAGTATGCAAAGAAAAAATAGTTCTTTGAACCATCGGTTACACCTACACTAAAAGAAAGGTTTCAGTTCAGACCGAAAGTGTTAAGTATAGAGAAACCCGACGACACACTTTTATAGTGAAAACCAAAAATTCTAAAGAGGAACCTGAAAGAGAAAGGGAACTTGACAGACAATTCATAGAAGGAACACTAAAATACTTTCAGAGAAACCTGAGCATCAGACACCAAAAGTCAGTTATATCCTGAGAAAAGTGGATCTGACTTCCGCATCAGATAAAATAGTTATGTTTTATATTTAGAGTTTAGATTTGATTTAAAACCATTTATTGAGGGACAAGAAAGATAATTGTAATTTTTTTAATCAATCTAACTGATTAAAAATATGCTAACTAGGAGATCAAGGTCAAGTTGTAAACCTTCGATCATAGAGTTATCTTTTGTAATGCGTGAAACTAAAATAGGTCAATATATTGTATAAATAGATGTATAATCATTCATTTCAAAAGGATGAGAGGCTAATAACAGCCAAGGAGCACATCTATGGATCAGACTGAGAGTTTCAAGAAGTAGAATAACAAAAGATGAATTCGGTTATCAAGAACCAAGAATCAAGGCTACCAAGCAACAGAGGTATTAATCAATCACATTAGGTGATACTTTGTACATGTGATTTTAATGGATCTGTAATCAAAAAATTGAAGATTTCATACACTCAGGTCATTGAGTATTTTTTTTTTCATTCTAACAAGTGTAGTAAATAGAAGAAATCCTTTCAAGAAAGGTGGATTTAACAAACCTTTGTAAATCTCTTAACCAAGTGCACACTAAATAGTGTTGCTAAAGCTCTCAACAGAGTAGACCTTAACCAATCTCCACATAATACTCCTAACAGGGTAGATCATAAGAAGTGATCAAAATTGTAAGCCTTAACTAGCCCCTTTGAATCTGTAGATAGTGAAGTTTTTTTGGGTGCCATCCCCACCACAGTTTTTACCTTCTAATAAGGGTTTTGTCTGTAACCGTATCTTGTGTTATGTGTCATTACATGCTTCTATGGATGTTTACATTTTTATTAAGTTTATGAATTAATATAACTTACAAAAAGATAGGATAGAACAGATGGTTGGTAATACAATTGATTACTAAATGGATTAAGGTTAAGGAGATAAAAGTTTTAGAGGTACTGAGTCACCCCTCCCCTCTCACTAAATACTTCCCATTATTTCTGATGATTGGTATCAGAGATAGATCTCTTCATTGAAAAGTTTAAAGACTTAAGAGAAAAGATCATACAATGGAGAAGTACAAGCTTGACAAGAGTATTTAGAATTAGAAGTTAGAGATACAGATCTTCTATGAACAATATAAAGAAGCTAGAATCAAGATGAGACAGTTGTTGGATGAAAGAAAGATTATGGAATCTCACAATAATGAAATAGACAACCAAGAAGAAGAGATACCTGATCTATTTGAGTCTTCAGGATCTACATCTAGCAAAGCATCACACACATCAAAAGAAAGAATCACAAGCTTAAATGAAATCAATCAACATCTGGCTGGACAAGTGAAATCTCTACAAATCAGTCAAGAGACACGGATGGTAAGAATGTTTGATTTCATGAACAATGCTAGACACGATGAGCAAGAAAGAACACTAGCTATTGATGACAGGAGGAAGATTACTGAAAAGCTAAAAGAGAAAGAGTCAGAAATACAAATACTTACAGAACGTCATCATGAGATCACAAATTAGATTATTCTTATGAGTCAGAAGGCAAACAAAATGAATACAAAACTCATTGAAAGAATAGAAGCTATCGGTGAGCTAAAAGAAGAAAATGAAAAGCTGAAACATGAAGTGAGAATTCAGAAACAACATAATGACATGATCAATAGAGATGAAGAAAGAACCAAAAGGATGGATGATTTCCTACATGTACAAAGAAGAGTCAACAACAATCCTAGACTAGGGTATACTAAAAATGAAGAATCACCAAACCAAGTTGATCCAAAATATTTCTATGCAAATCCAAGACCAAGAAAGAATTCATACAATCACTATGGAAAACCAAGCCACACATCAAATGTCTGCAAGAGAAAAATAAAAGGTATTCCTAAAAACACACCTTCATTCATAGGAATTTGTTATAAATGTAACAAGAAAGGACATAAAGCATATGAATTTAAATCTGAGGTGAAACAACCGAAGAAGGAAACCTACATGGACAAATATTGTCCTACTTGTAAAATGCATGGACACACATCTCTTGAATGTTGGAAGAAGAAAAAGAGAGCATGGAAGCCTAAAGAAAATGAAACTGATTATCAACCAAACAGAGTCGGTAACTCATATGTTTGGGATTACAATACATGGGAATAATACATAGCATGTGGAAGATTTGGACACATAGCTACAAACTTCAGAAGATAATGGATGAGAAAGTCTAGGAGATGGACTAACCCCGGAATGAAATGCCTACACTATCATAAAGTTGGTCATTTGAGAAAAGACTGTAGAGACCAAGTGACAGAGACCAACACCTTTACAAATGGAAACACCATTGAAGACATCAAGAAGATGAGAAACAAAATGTGGAGGAAAGCTACAAACATTGATGAAGCTGCACCAAGAAATACAATTGCTGACACCTTATCCAATGGATCTGGTGACATCACCATGCCCACCTAAGCAGAAAAAGTAAGTATGTAACTGCATAATACCAAGATATATTTTGTATTAGTTCCATTATACATTGATGAAATGCCAAACTAGCATGATTAAAGATGTATTATGGTATTACTTGTTATAATTATGTGAATTCAATCTCATCAGTCAATGCTTACTGAGAATCATTAGTGTACATACAAAGATAGGTTGCCTATACTTATCAAGCATCGTCGGTTAACAAAAACATGCTAAGTCACTAGTGTAAACTGAAATCTATCAGTAAACATGTAAAAAGGAAATGTTGCCTTCACCATATACCAAGATCTGTCGGTAAATAGTCAAATGAGTTGACACATGTCCTGAGCATCATTCTCTAACCAAAAATAAATTGTGTGCTAACCGAAGACTCCATCTTCAAACACCGAGAAGTAGGTGAACATTTATGACATGACTTAGGGCAAAAGTCTATAAATAGTCCCTAAATTCTGAAATGATGGAAACCACGTCAAGAACCTCCAAGATAAAGAATGAAAAGAAGATAAAAGTCAATCTAATCAAGAATACCACATGTGAAGAACCTCATTACAAGATCTTTCCTGAGGTTTCTTCATAGCCTGACAAAGCTGGTGCATTCTCTAGTATACTAGCTAGGGTTTTGCTCATTGAAGATGTTAGAGCATATATACACAACAAGATTGAAAAATATGAGATCTGGAAGTTGAGAAAGCTTTCAAAAAGATTTGTAACAGTGATGGAACAATAAAAGAAGAGCATAAGAATATTAAAGTGAAAGGACTCACACATGCCCTACTATTCCCGAAGGAATTCAAGACCAAATGGATTTGGTTAGTACTGAGTAGAATACATGACCTAAATATATGGCTAGATGATCCAAAACCAATAACTAGGGATTTGATACACATTGTTACTGGTTATCCCATAACGGATAAAGTAAAGGCACTAAAGCACCCTCCTAAAGATGGCATTGAAAAGAACACATGAGCAGCATGGGATGGAAGAGGATTAAAGGTATCCACCATCAATGATGTTGAAATGAAATTTGGAGCATGTGTCTTAGGATACAAGTTCTTTTAGGCTAGAAGGATGAATAGTATTGCATCTTGAGTAGTGGATACAACATACAAAATTGTCAAGAAGGGACTGCAGTTAGATCTGTCAAAACTTTTGCTAAGGAAATTAAATGAGAATAGGAAGACAATAAGGACTGCGAAGTCTAACTCGTGTAAGTTTGGCTCACTCATTATGTGCATATCTTTTTATTTTCAAGAATCCTTCCCATCTATAGGCAATGTCAAATGGGACACTACCCGACCAGTGACCACACAGATTAGTGATCTCATCAAATCACTAGGAGACAATTTTGAATCAGTCATGATAAATACTTTGCTGGATTCAAAGAAAGAATGCAGAAGAGAGTGAGGATTCAAGAGAAATTAGTAGAAAGGTACAAAACTGAAATATGTTTTATGGTGGACACATATTACACCTATATCAAATCAATTGTACCAAGAATAGCATGGCTAGCACCACTTGACTATGAGGTTAACATAGATCAAGCATAAAATGCTATTGAGGCATTGATAAATGAACCATTGGATAAATCACAACCCAAGTTTGGAACTTATGAGGAAGCCAAAGAAAGGATAAAAACTATCTTAGTTGTGAAAAATATTGACAGGAAGAAAGATAAAATGGTTAAGACATTGAAGAAAAAGTTGTCGGTGAATGAAGAGAAAATAGAACAGACTAAAGAAACTGAGGGTTAGTCACCCGTCAGTGAAGCTAAGAAGGAGAGTGACTTAGAATCCATAGATTCTAATACATCACCACTAGCAGAAAAGAAACCAAGGACTAATGTTGCATCTAGGACTAGGAGTCAGACAGCAAAGGATGCAAGTCCTTCACCGATCAAGAAAGGTCAAGTAAGGGCCTATAAAAGAAAGCCACATATAGGTAAAAAGGGCCTGATAAAAAGAAGGCTAATTAGAACTAAGAAAGAAATAGAAGACACAGAGTAGGTTGAACAATTCGTAAAAGTTGTCAAGAACACACTTCCTTCTACAATTGATGAGGTGTGTGCTTCTACTATAAAATTAGGTACAACAAATGATTGCAAGATTAAAAACTGGCTAACTCTGGACACCAAGGACCAAAATAAGTTAGAAGAGGAAATTATCACAATGATGTGTGCATTCAAATATGTTCCAATACAATTAGAATATAGGATGCCAAAATAACTTATGAATAGATTGTTAGAAAGATGGACATTTGCATTACATTTTGAGAAACAGATAAGGGAAAGAACCCTAGTTTTTGTCATGCCACCTGAGTCTAAAATGGAGGAGATTGAAGAAATGATGAAGAAACACTCCAAAAAGTTCTCACCAAAGTTAAGAGCCTACCAAGTTCTTCAAGAATGTCTAATTGAGATAGATAGGAAGAGTGAGGCTAACTGGAGAAAGATACTTGATATACCCAAAAAGGGCACAAGTCCCGAGCCACAAGTAGATCTTACTGACAAGTAACAGAATAAAGATGATCAGGCTAAATAGATCCCCAAACATATTCTTATTACTAATGAGGATGTAATGAAGAATCATTGAATACAAAATCCAACAAGGATATGGACATTGCAGATGTAACATGGCCCGATAATACTATCATTGATATTAGCAGAGGAGATCCTGTAGATGAGATACAAAAAGATGAAGATGTCACTATTGTCCAAGCCCAAACTGATGAACAAGACACTACTATAGATTCTACACAAGTAGATACACTAGGAAAAATCCCATTATTGATACAAGTTGTCAATATAATCTCAAAAAAGGAGAATTCACCTGACAAGAAAATAAGCATTCTCGAGAATGCAGGGGAAGAAGAAAAGAAAGATTCAACCGATAAACACATAATCATTAGTGGAGAAAAAAATATTACCAATGTAGATCACACACAAAGAGATGGAGATCACACCAAAAGGGATGCACAAATGAAAGATATAGATGAAGTGCAAAAAGAGAAAGGTGAAAAAGATAAGCCAGTAGATACCACTCCTAAGGACACTGAAGGAGAAGCTGCAGATACACCAAAGGTTGATGAGGAGATGTCCATACACAACTGACAGGCAAACCCTGAGAAATAATAAAAAGGGACAACAACACTGAATCCTTCCTCTAGTACATCAGACCAAGCAGAAAAAATTTCTATGGTACTGCGTACAGATGCACTACACAAGAAGAAGAAGAAAACCAAGAAGAGAAAATTAGAAGTAACACTTGATGAAATCATTGAGATACCCAAGTGTGATCCAACTACTTTGGATTATGAATCTCTCCAAGAATACAAAGAAATTTGTCAAAGAAAATCTTTACAAGAAAAACTTAGAAAAGAGCACAAGGACTCTCTAGTGCTGGAAAATACAAGAGATATCTTACACCAGATAGTTCTTGACATTGATGTTGATCACAATGCCCCCATTCTAGATTAACTTGCTATTCTAACCGAATCCATTACAACTCAAAATGTGGATGCAAAAAAAGCCATTGAAGAACGAGCAGAGAAAAAATATCAGTAAAAATTAACCGAGAAGGTCAGCTAAGAAGTGGCAGCAAATAAGGTAAAGATTTCTGAATTAGAAAATGAATTAGACCCTATCATTTCAGAAGCATTAGACTTAATTTATAAGTTGTGCACCTTAGAGAAATTCACTAAGGAAATTAGTGATAAGATAGCAAAGATAGATTCTGATCTAAATGCAAGTGCACAAGGTCTAGCCACAGATGACAATTAAATCAAACTCCATTGTGACAAGATTATAGAAATAAAAAGGTTAAGACAAGAAATTTGGGAAGCAGAATCACATTTTAGAGATGAGGTTATCGAGATACATGCTCAACTATTGCCAAACCTTACACTTCTACAATAACACATGACTTCGGCAAGACAACTAATTGCCACCACTGAGATGTCTGTAGAAGACAACATCTATGATATGCATGCTAGAATTACACTAGAGAACATGGCTCTTGAGCACCTAAAGGATAAATGGGAGAAAATGATGGATGATATGAAGACTTCACATTCCTATATTTTTGATAAGTTGTAAGTATACACCTTTGCCCTTACTATCAAAAAGGGGGAAAATGATATGTACAATACATAAGGAAAAAAGGGGGGAAATGATAATATGTATAGTAATAGAGGGAGAATGACATGGACATAAGGTGAAAATGGAGTATAGGAAAAAGGCAAGTATACATGTATATACATAAACTATACCGTCATATAAATAGGGGGAGTCATAGATGACAAGGTAAACATATGGTGTACATACTACACAGTTTAGTATTTTGCATATATCAGTTTTTGATACTAATGTCAAAGGGAGAGATTGAAGACATTAATTTTTCCATTAGTATGCAAAGAGGAAATGGTTCTTTGAACCGTCAGTTACACCTACACCGAAAGACAGGTTTTAGTTATTACCGAAAGTGTTAAGTATAGAGAAACCTGACAACACACTTTTACAGTGCAAACCAAAAATTTTGAAGAGGAACCTAATAGAGCAAGGGAACCTGGCAAATAGTTTACAGAAGGAACACTGAAAGACTTTCAGAGCAACCTGAGCATCAAACACCAAAAGTCAGTTATATCTCTAGAAAAGTGGATCTGACTTCCACGTCAGATAAAATAGTTATGTTTTATATTTAGAGTTTAGATTTAATTTAAAACCATTTCTTGAGGGACAATAAAGATAATTGTAATTGTTTTAATCAGTCAACTAATTAAAAACATACAAACTAGTAGATCAAGGTCAAGTTGTAAACCTTCAATCATAGATTTATCTTTTGTAATATGTGAAACTAAAATAGGTTAATATATTGTATAAATAGATGTGTTATCATTCATTTGAAAAGGATGAGAGGATAATAGTATCCAAGGAGTGCATCTATGGATTAGACTAAGAGTTTCAAGAAGCAGAACAACAAAAGATGAATTTGGTTATCAAGAACCAAGAATCAAGGTTACCGACTAACAGAGGTATTAATCAATCACATTAGGCGATACTTTGTACATGTGATTTTAATGGATTTCTAATCACAAAATTGAAGATTGCATACACTCAGGTCATTGAGTATTTTTGTTTGCATTCTAACAAGTGTAGAAAATAGAAGAAATCATTTCAAGAAAGGTGGATTTAACAATCCTTTATAAATCTCTTAACTGAGTGCACACTAAATAGTGTTGCTAAAGCTCTCAATAGAGTAGACCTTAACCAATCTCCACATAATAATCCTAATAGGGTAGATCATTAGAAATAATCAAAATTTTAAGCCTTAACTGGCCCCTTCCAATCTGCAAATAGTGAATTTTTTTTGGGTGCCATCCCCACCGTATTTTTTACCTTCTAACAGGGGTTTTCTACATTACCATATCTTGTGTTATTTGTCATTACATGCTTCTATGGATGTTTACATATTTACTAATTTTATTAATTAATATAACTTACACAAAGATAGGATAGAATAGATGGTTGGTAATATAATGGATTACTAAATGGATTAAGGTTGAGGAGATAAAAGCCTTAGAGGTATGGATTCACTCCTCCCCTCTCACTACATGCTTCCCATTATTTCCAACATTCTGTTCTTTCTCTCTGCTACACCATTCTACTGAGGGGTGTAGGGAATGGAGAATTGATGTGGTAGACCATGTTCAGAGAAAAAGTCTCTGAAATCTTGATTCACAAACTTCTCCCATTATCTGTGTATCTACCAAATAGAAAGAGTAGATTGCTTCTCCACAAACATCTTAAAGATTCAAAATGAATCAAAGACATCAGACTTGTACTTAAGAAAGTATACCCATGTGCACCTGGAGAAGTCATCAATGAAAGTAAGCACATATCTGGTACAAGAAAAAGTAGGAGTAGGAAATGACATGAGGTCATTATGAATCAACTCTAGTGGTGCCAAAGCATGAGTAGCTTGTCTTTGAGGAAAAGGATCCCTATGTTGTTTTCCAAGCCCTAACAAACACCATAAGTGCAAGAAATATGAGGAAACCCAAGAGCAAGTGCATGTGTTCTCATCTGCTGAAGATATATGTAATTTACATGGCCAAAACGCTCATGCCAAAGCCTTCTCACTGAATCTGTATGTGTTATAAGATAATAACTTGTACCATCAGAAGGCTCAAATCCATCAAATCTATATAAGTAGGATGTAGGGTCAACACTCCCAGTAGGTGCAATCAAATTAGAATCATGGAGCTCCTGAATAACCACATCATGTGGTGAGAACTCAACTGTCTTACTAGAGCCAGAGTGGAAAATCTGATAGATGGACAATAGGTTCATTGAGATATCAAGGACCACAAGAAAATCCTGAAGAGAACCCCCCGCTAATGCAACAAAACTAAAACCCAAAACTAAAATATGTGATGAGTTCCCAACAACAATCTGTGAAGTAGCATAAGGAGCAAGTGAGGTGACCAACTGCTAAGTGTGAGTCTTGTGGTGAGAAGAACCATAATCCAAAATCCATGTGGGCCTAGAAGTTGTTGCTTATGTAGTAAGAGCATGACCTTTCCCTATAGGGGAGGATGAGGACTAAGGAGAAGAAATATGATGCTCCTGTATGGCTTCCTCTAAAGCCTCCAAATGTTTCCAAAACTGAGAAATGGGATGTCCATCCTTGCCACAAAAACTATAGGTTTCACCTATTTTCTTCTTAGTCTTGGAGAAAGACTTAGCAGACTTCGAAGAAGATTTACCCTTTGAAGGGTGAGCTGGAGGTTTTGAATCAAGTTTCTATGCAGGTTTGGAGGTAGATCATTGCCTGCTAAATATTTCTTTGGTTTGGTTTTTTGTTTTGGTTTCCCCTATAAAGACTGAGCTACCAATGCTTTTCTCATAGAGCTAGAAGCATCCATCTGCTTTATCTTTTCTTTTTCTTGTGTCAACCAATCACAGAAGGCCTCAAAGGAAGGCATGGGGTGTCTAGGACCTAAAGCATCCATAGTGGAGTAGAAAGTAGAAGAAAAGATCTGAAACTATTCTCACAACTTGGAGAGTATCAAGAAGATACACTCATCATCTGACTTGTTCTTCCCACATCCCTACAAAACATAATAGAGAGACTTGATCTTCATCAAGAAGTCCTCAATGGTGGGATAGCCATCAGGAGTCAAAGAGGTCAACTTTTCCTTAAGTTGTACTGCCTAGAACTCATTCACTATGCCAAATAAATCTACAAACTTCACCAAATGGCCTAGGAGTGGTCAAGCTCTCAAGGTGAAATAGGAGACTATTTGAAATGTTGTATGATTAAGCCCATGGCTTCATCCATTTTGTTCCTATGCTGAAGAACCTCAAAAGGATGTTGCAAAATAGGTTGATTCTCATCTACGCAAGACCATAAGCCACATGACATGAGTAGCCTGGTCATGTGTTCTTTTTAGGTGTGGTAGTTATGTGGTGTCAGTCGAGCAACTAAAGGGTCTGACATTGAGAGAAAGAAGATGGAAGTAGAAGGGTCTTTCTGAAGTAAATGATAGAAATTAAAATGCACCCCCACAAAGTAGTATAATATCCCCTCTACACCAAAAAATAACTTAGAGAGCACAAAACACAAGAAAAAAACCTGGATTGCAGATGTAGAGAGGGAGGAAAATGAAGCCTCTATTTTGATGGTGAAATCAGGTACTCAAACACCTAAATTTGCATATGAAACTTGCATGGTGGTCTCTGTCTCAAAAAGATATTTCCGACGATATCTTGTTTTCTGAAAAATGATATCGTATGCTCAAGTTATGGCCAAACAACTGATAGGAGGTTAGAATGAGTAGCTCACTAGAAAAACACAGGGACAAGAAAACATTTGATGTCCAAATGGTTGTTGCACGTCCCTAGAAAAAAACTGATGGCCATCTAATCATCATGAGCCTGTCACTAACATCAACACGACATCATCACCAGAGAAAAATTTTGGCACCTAAAAAAATTTTTGGTCACCAGAAAGGTGACATCACCTACTAAAAAGGTGATGTCAACACAAGCAGTAGCTCACGGGTGGCGCTCAGTGGCGGAGGTGGCTCCCTGGCAGTGTGGTGATAGCGTTGCGGTGGCGGGTGAGTAGCACGTTGAGTGCGGTGGTGTGGAGGCATTGCACTGGGCATGAGCTAAGTGTGGGTGGTGCATGGATCATGCGAGAGCACCGCAGTGACAGTGTGCGCTGCCTGCACAAGAAATATTGTGTTTTTTTTACTTTTTTTTTTTCTTTTTGAATGTTTTTTCTCAAAAAATGTGCCCTAAATAGCCTCAGAGGCAAAAAAAATTCTCCAGAGGCACAGTAGGCCAAATATATCATGCCTTATATAAAAATAGGGGGTTTTGGGCCTTCTAGACTCAATTGAGAGGTCAATTTTGTCCAAAGTGCTCCAAAAAACTCTATCCCTAGATTGATGACAAAAACCCCCCAAAAAAGCTAAGATTTTCTCTTTCAAATCACTGCTTCAGAAAACACCAAAATAGGCAGCAGTAGTATGGCTTTGATATCATGTAGGACTTGAGAAATACAAATCTATAGAACCCGAAGAACACCTGCATGAAAATACGTATTACAATAGAGAATTTGAAAGGAGGAAAAATGAGAACTCAAAAATACTCAAAAATGTGAGAGCAAAATTATTTTCCAAGTTATGAAACAATAATTACAAGTTTGACCTTAAAAAGGTGAATGAAACCCTAAAGAAAATGAAAGCTAGGTTGTGCATTAATAATTAATATAAATATTAATTATAATGCACCTAATAGATAGCTTAAGCAATAAGAGTAATAAAACAACTTAATTAATTAAACCAATGTGATTTAATTAATAAGTATAATAGATGATTACTCTAACAAGCATAAACGATCTGACACAAGAAAAAAGTAGTTGCTATATTTAAAAATTAAAGTTTTATTGTTGCTTATTATCTTTTGTAACAGAGAAAATCTCTTAATCGAGTGGATTTAACAGTCCTATTTGTAAATCCTAGATATAGGTGACATTTTAAAAGAGTGTTTAAAGTCCTCTAGCAAGGTCACTCCTAACAGAGTGAAGATCTTAACCGATCTAAGGTAAATCTCTTAACAGGGTCACATTTAGAAAATTTGTTTATAATCTTTAGCAAGATAAGTTCTTAACCGAACATACCTTAGAAAGGTACATTTTATTGTGGGTCACAATTCCTGTAGAGGTTTTTCCCAAATTGGGTTTCCTCGTTAAATCTGTGTTTACTAAGTTTGAATTATTGATCTAAATATTATGAGATGTATGGTTTTTTAAGTTATTAAGTTATTTGGTGTATCATTTATTACCATATTCAGTGTTACCAAGTGAATAAGTGAGTCAAGTTTTAACTATTTAGATTTGGTTTGATCTGATTCAACCCCCCCCTCCCTCTCAGTGGGACCAACAATTGGTATCAGATCATTGGTTCTTTGAAGTGTTAAGTTTAAAAGGACTTGAGTCAAGATCTAAAGTTGTATAAGAGGGAAGCACCAAAGTTAAATAGGGAATATTTCTCTACATGTAAAAGTATAATGAGATTGCATGTGTCTGGTATAGGAGAGTATGGAATAAACAATATGTTGCACCAACTACTACACCTTTGATAATCAGTAATCAAAGACAGAAGCTAGAACACACACAAGTTATGATTGAGATAGATTATACAATTACTGACCAATAATATGATGCACTTGATGGATGTCAAGATCTAAATATGTATAAGAGGGAAGCACAAAAGTTAAATAGGGAATATTTCTCTATAGGTAAAAGTATAATGAGATTGCATGTGTCTGGTATAGGAGAGTATGGACTTCATTTTATTGATAAACAATATGTTGCACCAACTACTACACCTTTGACAATTAGTAAGCAAAGACAGAAGCAAGAACACACACAAGTTATGATTGAGATAGATTCTACAATTACTAACCAAGAATATGATGAACATGATGGATGTAATACTTTGAAACAAATATGGGATAAAATTATTTTGACCTATGGTGGAGTCCAGCATGTTTAGAAAGGAAAAGAAGAAAGTCTGAGAGGTAGATTTGATTTGATGAGAATGAAAGATGGAGAAAATATTATACAGTAAAACACTTGACTTAAGTGTTGGAGATTTTCCTTTGTGCAAATAGTTGTCTATATGTTTGTCATTGATGACAACATATAGTATACACCAGTGTACTATATTCAATCTTCAGTATGGATATGTTTGAGCCTTGCGCAGTTACTTCTATGTTCTAGACATATTTATTATGCCATGTTCATACATGTAGATTCTACAATGCAGTTAAAGTTGAGTTATGTTGATCTATCTACTAGCCACAGTTTCAGAGGATTGTTATTAAGAGCTAACAGTAATTTTATTGTTTCTTCAGTTGCACCTATCTTTGGGATATGCGTGTTCGGATTAATTTTTAGTTATGATTTAAGAATGTTTAACTAAAGGCGCTTAATGTTTTTCATTTGAAGTGTGATGTTTGAGTTATTTTGGTGGAGCCAACTATGTGAAGTGATGCATCTATTCATTTTGAGTTGTGCAGTTCTAATTATGTTGTGTACTTAGTTTAGCTAACAAGGAAGTTGTTGAAGAGTTTCCTGCAGCTGACACATTCATATCTTTGAAGAAGACACTTATAGTAGTTCATTTGTGATCGCCAAGGTAGTGAAAAAGAAAAACAAAGAAAGAAATTTGTGACAGTAAACAAAGCAAAATATCTTATGTATTAGAACAGTAAAGCTACATGATTCATCAAAAAAGGATCTATGTGAAGAAGTTGAAAGATTATACAAGTCACTGGAACTTATCAAGATAGCATGTCTACTTAAATAGTTCAAATATTAGATATAGTGTATATATTTTTGGTATAAGGTTACAACCTTCATCATTTGAGCAGTGTGCTCTTGGATAGTGTGTCTTCACCCCTAATAGGGTTATTTGTAAAAGACTCCTAACAGGGTCTGACCCTTGACCAGGTCACTGTACTTATTGCATTGTAAATATCAACTCTAACAAGGTTGTAATATCTTCTAACAGGGATCATTATACTCTAGTATAGTTCTTTGTGGGTGCTAATTCCCACCAGGGTTTTTACCTATTTGGTTTCCCCATAACCAAAATTGTGTTGTTTTATTCTGTTTTATCTTGTTGCATTTATGCTTAATGTTATTCTGTACTTAATTGGTTAAAAGAGTTGAAACTAGTAGATAACTAATTCACCCCCCCCCCCCTCNCTAATTCCCCCCCCCCCCCCTCTCAGTTATCTCTTGGGAGTAATCCTAACAACTGGTATCAGAGCCAAGTGCCTTGGAGAGAAATCCTAACAACTTAAGGTAGATGAAATGGCGTACTTTAGGAAAGAGAGTCCTAAGTTTGATGGAGAGAATTATCTTGAGTGGAAGAAAAAATGATAACACACCTACAGTACGTTGGTTTTGAGATCTATGAGGCTTCTACTAATGCAATTGATGTTTCTCTTTTGAAAGATCTTGCAGAAGAAGATTCTACTATTAAACAAAAGGAAGTATTCACCCAAAATGCAATTTCCAAAGAATCCCTAATAATTGCCTTATCTGATAGTGAATTTTTTGAGATTAAGAAAGTAGATAAAGCCTATTCAATATGGAAATACCTAGAAGACATGTTTAAAGGAGACATCCAAGCCAAGAATGCTTTCAGAAAGACATGGAAGAAGAGATACAACAATTTAGAGATGCTACCTGAAGAAAACATCAGAGCTTACAATCAGAGGTAATGAAGCAGTTTCAAGAATCATAAACAATGGTGGAGAAATTTCAAAGGCAGACATAATGGAAAAACTGATGACTACATTGATAGTAGATTATGAGAGCAAGATAAACATCTTGGATGAAACTATGAAATTTTCAAAAGACTTCAAAAGAGAAACCTTGATCAGCAAAATTTCAGCATTTGAGATATCAA
Organism: Thuja plicata; assembly: GCA_018584345.1. Taxonomy (NCBI): domain Eukaryota; kingdom Viridiplantae; phylum Streptophyta; class Pinopsida; order Cupressales; family Cupressaceae; genus Thuja; species Thuja plicata. The sequence continues at coordinate 778,864 of MU227515.1, forward strand.
GATTGAAGGCAGAACCTAAAATTGAAATATCCTTCAAAGCATCAGTCCAAGGTAAGAAATCCTTGAGCACCTCTAGTAATATTGAGAAAGAAGAAGTGGATAAAGAACTAGAAGAAATCATTGCTATGATCTCTAAGAAAGAAAGGAAAAGGGAAATATGAAGGACAATTACCATTCAAATCTTTTTCATGTAACAAAGTTGGCCATTTTGCATCCAAGTGTCCTACAAGAGTCAAGAAGTTCAGAACAGATTACAAGCCTAAATATATAAAGGAATGCTACCATGTTGAAGATGGTGTGAATGATGATGATTCAGGAGAGGATGAATTGGATATGTTTTAATTAATGATATTGAAAAAATGTTTGATGAAATGGAAATTGAAGATGAAAATAAAGCGCAAGAATTGGCTTTAGTTTCCCAAGAAGACATCAGAATAGACTGGATCATTGACAGTAGGTGTTCACATCACATGATAGGAGACAGAGATATATTTTTACATCTAGATAAGTACAAAGGTGGCACGGTTAGATTTTGAGATAACACTCCTAAACCTATCATAGGAAGAGGATCTATCAATGTAGATGGAAATAACAAGACAGATGATATTCTGTATGTTGATGGTTTACATCATAACTTACTAAGTGTTGGACACTTTCTCGATAAAGGATATAAATTGGAATTCAAAAACAACAGGTGCATTATTAACAATAAAGAAGGAGACATGATAGCATCAGGTTCAAAGACCAAAGGTAATGTTTTTCATCTCAACTCCAAAGTAAGTTGTTTTGTTGCAAAAGTGGATGATAGTTGGTTATGGCACAAAAGACTTTGTCATATTAATTTTGACAACATAATAAAGATAAGAAATGTAAAGGTAGTAAGAGACCTTCCTAGTATTGCAAGACTAGTTGATACTATGTGCACGGAATGTGTGATGGGAAAGCATGTGAGGAACTCATTCAGAAGCAAATAGAACTCTGAAAAGGACAAATTAGATCTAGTGCATACAGACTTATGTGGACCTACTCAAACAAGATCATACTATGGTGAAAGGTATTTCATTTTTTTTTTTGATGATTTCTCCATAATGATGTGGGTTGTGTTCATGAAAGATAAATCTGAAGCTTTTGAGAAGTTCAAAATACTCAAAACTAAAGTTGAAAATGAGTCTGGATTAAAGATAAAATGTCTGAGATCTGATAGAGGAGGAGAATTCACCTCTGACAAGTTTCTTGAGTACTACGAAGAACATGGGATCAAAGAAAGATAAGTGCACCTAGAAACCCTCAAAAAAAATGGAATTGCAAAAAGGAGAAATAGGATCATACTTGAAATAGTGCACACTATCATGATTGAAGGAAAATTTGCATGCACTTATTGGAGAGAAGCAGTCTATACTATCAACAGAATTCAACGAAGGCCAAGCAAAGAAAAAACACCTTTTGAACTTTGGTTTGGCAATATGCCTACATTAAAATACTTCAGAATCTTTGGAAGAAAGTGTTACATCAAGAGAGATGATGGTGTTGGTAAGTTTGATGCTAGAAGTGATGAAGGTATTTTTCTTGGTTAATCTACTAAGAGCAAAGCTTACAAATGTTTTAATTTGAGGTTGAAGAAAATCATTGAAAGTGCACATGTGAAGATTGATGAGAATTTCATGATTCAAGAGAGATACTATGAATATGCACCTATGATTGAAGATGAACCTAGACCTATCAATAAATAAACGGTTATTGAAGAAATGTTCGACTGTATTGATGTATCATGCAATAACCCTTAACCAAGTGAAGAGGAATCACAGATTATAGATGAGAGTGTCACACCTAAAATTCAAAAATACACATCTAGATACCATTCAAAAGAAGATATCATTGGGATCAGAGAAGTAAAGTTTTGACAAGATCTAAAGAAAAAGGTTTAACTGTTGATGAAGAGGTATGTTTACTTTCTCAAGTTGAACCCTTAAGTGTTGAAGATGCTTGTAATGATTTAGATTGGGAAAATGCAATGCAAGAAGAATTAGATCAGATAATTAAGAATGACACATGGGAATTGGTCCCTAGACCTTGTGACAAAAATGTGATTGGAACTAAGTGGATATTCAGAAACAAAATGAATGAAGATGAGATAGTGATTAGAAACAAAGCAAGACTAGTATGTAAAGTATATACGTAGAGAGAAGGAATTGACTACTCTGATACATTTTTTCCTGTGAGTAGACTGGCAGCTATTAAAAAAATTTTAGCTTATGCAATATTCAAGAACTTTAAAGTATATTAGATGGATGTCAAGTCAGCATTTCTAAATGGTGACTTGAAGGAAGAAGTTTACATAGAACATCCTGAAGGATTTAACTTATCAGACAAGCTAGACATGGTATGCAGACTAAAGAAAGCCCTTTATGGACTCAAACATGCCCCAAGAGCATGGTATGAGAGACTTGATGGCTACTTGACAAAGTTTGGATTCAAGAAGGGAGCAGCAAATTGCAACTTATTCATAAGAGAGACACGTGAAGGATTATTACTTGTTGCTATTTTTGTTGATGACATTATTTTTTGAGGTAATGATAAGCTTAGTGTAGAATTCTAAAGAGATGCAGAGCGAGTTTGAAATGGGCATGATTGGACCTATAAAATACTTTTTGGGATTAAATGTAAGACAGACAAACATAGGTATATTCATAAATCAGTCCAAATATGTGAAGGGTGTATTGAAGACATTCAAGATGGAAGATTGCAAGCTAGTAAGCACTCCTATGATAACAGGAAGCAGGATTTCTAAAATTGATGACTCTACAGTAGATGAAAAAACACTATACAAGTCTATGATTGGAAAACTCATATATCTCACTCAATCTCGACCAGATATTTCTAATGCAGTTGGCATTGTTGGAAGATTTGCAGTTGAACCAAAACAAAATCACTTAATGGAAATAAAAATAATATTCATATATTTAAAAAGGACTATAGACTATGGTTTATGGTATCCCAATTCAGAAAATGTAGAACTTCATGTGTATATAGATGCAGATTGGGAAGGTTGTGTTGATGATAGAAAGAGTACTTCAGGAGGAGTAGTATTTCTTGGAGACAAGTTGGTTACTTGGACAAGAAAGAAATAGAACTGTATTTCTCAGTCAAAAGTAGAAGTTGAGTATGTAGCAGCAACATTAAATTGGTCCATAATGATTTGGATCAAGCAAATGATTAAAGACTTTGGAATTCAGATCAATTATCCTATTGTCATTCATTGTGACAACACTAGTTCTATTAATATTTCAAAGAACCCTATGATGCACACAAAAATAAAACACATAGAAATAAAAAATCATTTTCTAATAGAAAAAGTTGCAGAGAGAGAAGTGAAGTTGGATTATATGAGCACCAAAGACAAGTTGGCAGACATATTTACAAAACCTTTATCAAAAGATACTTTTGAGTATCCCAGGAAGAAGCTGGGAGTAATTCCCTTTCTTGAGTCTGATTAAAATTTGCAGCAAGTGCATCAGTCCTTTGTGACTGATGGTTGGTTGACTAATCTACTTCTGGAGTAGTACTTGTGCTTATTTGTATTTGGCATCCTTTTCCATTGATGTCAAAGGGGAAGTATATAGTAAGGGGGAGCATATACTCTAGGGGAGTATACAGTCGTGAAAATAAAAAAACACAGTAAAAAGAGATATAGCAGTTAAGAGGAACTTTTGATGAGGATATTGAGAAGATTGTAAAAAGAAAGAACACACTTTTTTATTGATGGTGTTTTTCATATCATATGTTGCCATCAATGTCAAAGGGGGAGATTTTTGGAGATTTTCCTTTCTACAAATAGTTGTCTGTATGTTTTCATTGATGACAACATATAGTATACAGGAGTGCACTATATTCAATCTTCAGTATGGATATGTTGGAGCCCTGTGTGGTTACTTCTATGTTGTAGACATATTTATTATGCCATGTTCATACACACAGATTCTGCAATGTAGTTAAAGTTGAGTTATGTTGGTCTGTCTACCAGTCACAGTTTCAGAGGATTGTTATTAAGAGCCGACAGTAATTTTATTGCTTCTTCATTGTGCCTATCTTTGGGATATGTGTGTTTGGATTAATGTTTAGTTATGAGTTAAGAATGTTTAACCAAAGGTGCTTAATGTGTTTCATCTGAAGTGTGATGTTTGAGTTATTTTGGTGGAACCGACTATGTGAAGTGATGCGTCTATTCATTTTTAGTTGTGTGGTTCTAATTATGTTGTGTGCTTAGTTTAGTCGAAAAGGAAGTTATAGAAGAGTTTCCTACAGCTGACACATTCATATCTTTGAAGAAGATACTTATACTAGTTCATTTGTGATCACCAAGGTAGTGAAAAAGAAAAAGAAAGAAAGAAATTTGTGACAGTAAATAGAGCAAAATGTGTGATGTATTAGAATAGTAAAGTTACTTCATTCACCAAAAAGGGACTTATGTGAAGAAGTTGAAATATTATACAAGTCACTGGAACTTATCAAGATAGTAGGTCTACTTAAATAGTTCAAATATCAGATATAGTGTATATCTATTTTGGACAAGGTTTCAGCCTTCATCATTTGAGTAGTGTGCTCTTGGACAGTGTGTCTTCATCCCTAATAGGGTTATTTATAAAAGACTCCTAACATGGTCCGACCCTTGACCAGGTCATTGTACTTATTGCATTGTAAGTATCAACTCTAACAATTTTGTAAGATCTTCTAACAAGGATCATTATACTCTAGTGCAGTTCTTTGTGGGTGCTAATTCCCACCAGGGTTGTTACCAATTTTGGTTTCCTGTAACCAAAATTGTGGTGTTTTATTCTGTGTTATCTTGTTGCATTTATGCTTAATTTTATTCTATACTTAATTGGTTAAAAGAGTTGAAACTATTAGATAACTGATTCACCCCCCCCCCCCNGATTCCCCCCCCCCCCCCCCTCTCAGTTATCTCTTGGGACTAATCCTAACATTAAGGAGATTGTAAATTCTATCAGAGGAGCTGGTGGAGCCATCATAGAGGAAGATGTCAAGAAAAGAACCCTTTACCGAGTTATGTTATTTGAGTATCTGCCATACAAGAGTTTAGATCCATTCCTCATATGAATGTTTCTCTTGATGCTACTATTGGTAACCTGGTTGCATTTGAGATTAATGATTTTGATAATAGTTTACTTGCTACATCTAAGATTGACTCTGCATTTAATTCATCTTTGAAGATAGGAATCTCTAAGGATTCTAGACCTAGTGATGGATATTTGAGCAGTGCTAGTGAGAGATTTTATAGCTGTGAGAGTGGTTTGGAAGAATTATATGTTGCAGATGAAGAGAATGAGAGAGTTTGAAGCTTTGTTGGCTAGAAGGCTACAAAGAGGCAAACGCAAATATCGAGGTAAGTTACCCTTGAAATGTTTTAACTGTAACAAGATTGGTTATTTTGCATCTAACTACCCTAAGAAAGATAATGATGAGAAGAAGAAGGATAACAAAGATAAGGACAAAAGAGAAAATAGAATCAGGAGATTCAGAGACTACAAAAGCAAAGGTAAGAAATCTTGTCATATTGCTAATGAAGATTTAAGTGATGATTATTTAGATGATAGTGAGGTAAAAGAAGTTATTTATGTTGCTATTAAAGAAAATTATGATGAAGAAGAACCAAGAGCCCTAATATCACAAGTAAGGAAGAATGAAACATAGATTATAGATAGTGGTTATTCACATCACATGACTGGTGACACACTTAAGTTTATTTCCTTGGAAAAGCATGATGGAGGATATGTTAGATTTGGTAATGATGCTCCATACCTTGTGAAAGGAAAGGTTCTATAATTATACTGAATAACACAAGATATGATGACATTTATTGGGTTGAAGAATTAAAGTATAATCTATTGACTGTTTCACAATTAAATAACACAGGTCACCGACTAGAATTTCAACATGGAAGAGTGAAATTTTTTATAAGAAGGAAAAACTGATTGCAACTAGAGAACAATCTAAAAGTAATTTATTTTATCTTGATACATCTATGAAGAATTGCATGTATGCTAAAGTTGAGGATGTCTGGCTATGGCACAAAAGGCTTTGTCATGTTAATTCTAAAAACTTGATCAAACTGAGTAAAGAGAATAGAGTGAGAGGATTACCAAGATTAGAGAAACCTGAGAATGCTATGTGCAAAGGATCTTAAAAGGGTAAGATTAATAAATCTAGTTTTTCAAGAAAAACTTATGTTACACAAGGAATTTTAGATTTAGTTAATACTGATTTATGTGGACTCATGAGAACTCAAAGTTACTATGGAGACAAATATTTTATTCTATTTGTGGATGATTATTCTAAAATGGTGTCTATAATATTTTTAAAAGAACAAAATATGATGCATTTAAAATTTTTAAGTGGTATAAGGCCCGAGTTGAGACAAAAACTAGAAGACAACTGAAATGTATGAGATCTGATAGAGGAGGTGATTTTACATCTGATGAGTTTACATTGTGTTGTAATGAAAATAGAATTAAGAGACATATGTTAGCACTGAGGACACCACAACATAATGGTATTGCTAAGAGAAGAAATAGATCTATTATTGATTATGCTAGGACACTGATGATTGAGAAAGCTATTTCATAGAAATTCTAGAGAGAAGCTATGAGTATAGTTGTTTACACACTGAACTGAGTACAAATGAAAAAATGCACCAACAGAACACCTTCTGAAATCTAGTATGATCACAAACCTAATGTTAGTTATTTCAAATTTTTTAGAAGCAGAAACTATATATTGAAAGATTCTAGAGAAGGAAAGTGTGATTCTAAAGGGGATGAAGAAATATTATTAGGATATTATACAAGGAGTAAAGCCTATAAGTGTTTGAATAAAGTTACTAAAAAAATGGTGGAAAGTGCAAATGTGAGAATTAATGAGTTTGCATAAAAGAATGATGAAGAAAGAAAAAAGGAACCTGAAGACTATGATAAGTTTGTATATGTACAACCTAATGGTCCTGACACCTTACCAAGAGAACCTACCAAGGAGGAATCTAAATAGATTTCTCTACAACCGAATGATGAGGATGAAGCATCGAGACCTACATAGATTTTTTTAGCAAAATATGTGAGGCACCACTCCCTGGGAAAGATTATTGTAAATAAAGATGTTGGAGTGATGACTAGAAGAAAGGTAAGAGACAATATATGTTTTATATCTTCATTTGAGACAAATAAAGTTAAATATGCACTAGATGATGAGTATTGGATGAAAGAAATGAAAGAAGAGTTTGATCAGATAGAAAAGAATATTACATGGACTTTAGTACCTAGGCTAATGAATAAAAATGTTATTGGTATTATATGGATTTTCAAAAACAAGCTAAATGAGAATGGTGAATTTGTCAGAAATAAAGCTATATTGGTTTGCAAAGGTTATGCACAAGAAGAAGGCATAGATTATGGTGAGACTTTTGCACTAGTTTCTAGATTGGAAGGAGTTAGAATAATTCTAGCTTATGCGGCTTACAAAGGATTCAAAGTTTATCAAATGGATGTCAAGTCTATATTTCTGAATGGGATACTGGAAGAAGAAGTTTACAATGAACAACCAGAAGGATTCATTAAAGCACAAATAATATCAAGGTATGTAAGTTACATAAAGATCTTTATGGTTTTAAGGAAGCACCCCAAGCATGGTATGAGAGGTTTCACTCTTAATTAATCAAAATAGGATTTCAAAGAACAAGTGATAACAATAATGTATACTTGAAGTGTGACAGTGACAACAAGGTTTTGATTGCTGAAATTTTTGTTGATGATATTATGTTTGGAGGCAATAACACCTTATGCAAGGCATTTTCTAATGAAATGAGGAAAGAGTTTGAAATGTCTATGATTGAAGAGATTAATTTCTTTTGAGGACTACAGATGCAACAAGTTGTAGAAGGGATCTATATTACACAAGCTAAGTATATCAAAGAAATCCTCAAAACTTTTGGTATGGAAGATTCCAAGCATGTTGGAACACTGATGGTCACAGGATGTAAGTTATCTAAAGAATATAAGACACAAGAGGTGGATAATACTCTTTACCAATCCATGATTGGTAAATTGTAGTATGTTGTTCACAACAGACCTGAAATAGCACACACTATTAATTATTGCAATATTTTCTTCTAATCTAAAGGAAACACATATGCCTGCAATCAAGAGAATTTTTAGATATCTAAAACGGACTGAAGATTTTTTTTGTACAAAAAAGGAGGTACTTTTGATCTATAAGTCTACACTGATGTAGATTGGGATGGTAACATTGAGGATAGAAAAATTACTAGTGGAGGTGCATTCTTTCTAGGTGAAATGTTGGTCACATGGATAAGCAAGAAGAAGAGTTGCATTTCACAGTCTACTTTCAAGGCTGAATATGTTGTTGCTGCCATGAATTGTGCGAATATTGTTTGGATCAAACAACTACTTGAAGGTATGCAAGAGATTATCTCAGATCCTATAACTATTTTCTGTGATAACACAAGTGCTATCAATATATCAAAGAACCCGATTATGCATTCAAAGACCAAGCACATCTCTATGAAGTATCACTAATTGAGAGAACAAGTTCAAGAGAAGAATGTGCTATTGAAATATTTGAATTCAAAAGAACAATTGGTTGTTATCTTTACAAAGCCACTATTGAAGGATTCTTTTGAGTATCTCAGAGGTAAATTAAGTGTTCTTCCCCTGTCCAATATTCACTAAGTAGCATGAGACATGCTACATCAATTCTATAATTTATTAGAATATATATTCCTTGAATTGATGTTAGTATTACACACTTTAGGTGACTCCTAAAGTTGTGAAGAAATTTCTATATGCAATGAGTATTTGTACATGTAAGGTATAATCCACTGTTGAAACAAGTTTTCAGGAGTATGGCTTTTTGGCATTGTTGTCAAATAGGGAGAGTATCAAATTGATGAAATTTATCCATAAGAGAGAGAGAGAGAGAGAGAGAGAGAGAGAGAGAGTTGTTACTATTTAATCATGAAGGAGAATCAGAATGTATGCTACAGTATCAGAAGATTTATCCAGGAGGGAGAACAATGAACAGTTTAAAGATCAGAAATATAATATCAACTTAGAGGGAGTAATAACAAAGATCGACAATATTGAGAGATTTCATCATCAATGGCTATAGTAATACTATAGTATTGTCATCGATGCCAAAGAGGGAGATTGTTGATTAACTGATGAATATTATGAAGTCCAAGTGATAATGAGTATACATGTTTGTATAAATGGTTAGATTAGTTATTATTTTGTCATTCATGTCAAGCAATTGATTTATAGTTTTTTCTTGAGTTACCATATCATACGAAGAAGAAGTTAAATGGGTGACAAAAATAGATCATACAATGATTAATTAATGTTGATATAGTTGTTTGCTACTATATATTTGATGTTATCAAGTTGGTACACTTGATTGATTAAGTCATAAATTGAAAAGAGTTAAGTTATGACTGAAAAGAGTTACTCTACCGAGCTAGACCAACTCAGTTGGTATAGAGGTGTGTTGATTGATTTTCAGTTACTGAGAACCAAGCATTGAGCAGTGAATGAGATTAGTTACCAAGTAGAAAATAAAATTTGAAGTAAAGGATATTAATTTTAAATGATGATAAGATCTAATTTATTACAAGGCTATGATAATCTAGATGGAGATAAGAATTAAAGGAAGTTTGTTAGAATATCTACGAGTGATAAAATTCAATTAGAAGATCTAAGTTGAAGATAAAGTGGTTAAAAATGATTATGTGACTTTCAAGAAAAGTTCAAGTTATGAGGTAAAATTGAAACAATTTACCCAGTCAAGATTTATGAAGAAGATGATCAAATGAATGAGCGCAAATGATGGAAAACCTAAGCAAGGAGATTAAGAGGAAAAATTATGTCTATATAAATGATGATAAATTAACAAAGATTATGATGTTGGCAAATTTAATGAAGAAGCAGAAGAAGCTAAAGAACATAGTTACTGAGAAGAACAGAGAAGAAGAATGAACAGAATCTACAGTATGAAATAAAGTCAAATGGAGTATGTTATGCCAGTATTCATGTGAGCATAAAGGATCTGACACAAGCAAAAGGTAGTTTCTATATTTATAGATCAAAGTTTTATTGTTGCTTATTAGCATTTGTAACAGATAAAAACTCTTAACCGAGTGGATTTAAATGTCCTATTTGTAAATCCTAGACGTAGGTGACATTCCAGAAGAGACATAGGTGACATTCTAGAAGAGTGTTTAAAATCCTCTATCAAGGCCACTCCTAACAAGGTGAAGATCTTAATCGATCTGAGGTAAATCCCTTAATAGGTTTACATTTAGCAAATGTGTTTGTAAGCTTTAATAGGATATTTTCTTAACCGAGCGTACTTCAGAAACCTACATTTTTATTGTGGGTCATAATTCCCACAGAGGTTTTTCCCAAATTGGGTTTCCTCATTAAATCTGGTGTCAAATGAGTTAAATCTATGTTTACTAAGTTTGAATGATTGATCTAAATATTATGAGATGTATGGTTGTTTAAGTTATTAAGTTATTTGGTGAATTGGTTAATACAGTATTCAGTGTTACCGAGTGAATCAGTGAGTTGATTTTTAACTGTTTAGATTTGATTTGGTCTGATTCACCCCCCTCATCTTAGTGGGACCAATAGTGCCCATATGACACAAATGGTGCAAATATGATAAAGTTACAACCTCTAGGAGATATGGTATGTCTTCTATCTAGTCTTCTTTTATGTATGGTTTTAATGTAATGTTTTCATAATTTTTTCTAATGTTTAAAATCTAACATTTTTACATGTTTTTTTTTCTAATGTATGGTTATGTATATTTTTACGCATGTTTCCTAATGTATGGTTATGTATGTTTTTATGTGAAGTTTTCTTAATATTTTTCTAATATTTATAATGATCTTGTTTCTTAGATTTTAGAGGTGATCTTTGTAACATTTTCCTAATGTTTTTTTAATGTTTTAAAACATATGTAATAAAAGTAAATTAATTAACTAACTAACAATGTAACCTAACTAGATTAAGTGACATATATAAACTAACTATATTACTGGAAAACAAATTACATATTTTTTTAACTAAATAATATATTAACATATTTCTTAACTAGAAAAAAATTACATATTAACTAAATAACTAAATCTATAGAAAACCATATTATTAATTATTTTCTATAATGAAAAAATAACTATATTACAAAAATAAATATTAAACAATACAACAAATGTACATAAAATTAACAAAAAAACTCAAAAAACACAAGAAAAACACAAGAAAATAAATATAAATAGAAAAAACCTACCTTGTTTAGCTGAAAATCCCCAAACCCACTCCTCAAATATCAGAAGGTGTCATGTTCAAATGGGCTACTTAAGGGAATTTTAGGGTATATATTATTTTGAGGGATCCAACTGAAACATTTACAGTCGTAATTGGTCTAGTTGAACCTATTTCAGCTACAACAGATATGCCATCTAGACACCATGTGATACTGCGTGTGCACCACATATCTCCAGCCAAATCATATTTAACCAAACAATATTTGACTAAAAGTAGTTTCGAATCAAACCTGTTAGTTGTCCTCTATTATGACACAACTTTGTACTTTTACCCCAACACCTCAACGAAATATTGAAGAATCTTCCATGGCTCTAATATTCTATACATCCTCATATATTTTGAATGTAAAATGTGAAGGAACTCTTATGTAGAAACAAGATCTAAGAATCTCATTATGAGTAGATAATGAAGTGATAACTTAATTAAAATTTGAGGTTGGGATAAAAAATTAATTAAGATAATTGTGATATCTCCCCCATGCCCTTGATTGTTTCCCTACAATAAGGATGGGTTTGAAAATGCCTAACTACCTTTGTGGTGTAAGTATGGAAGATCAACTCCTTTTCCTCATGAAAGGTTGTCAGTTCCACATGAGTCCTCACTTGGGGGCTAGGATCCAGAGAGTGGGAGAGAGAGACTTCCAGTAAAATCCAAGATAGTTTGAGGCTACATGTGATGACACTCACCTACATATGTCTTTGGATTGCATCCATTCATCCTTGTGGATGCCTCTAGTATCTTGTATTATCCTTGTTGTTACCCTTGTGTATTTTCTTGTGTTCTTCCTTGGTTTTAATGTTACTTACTTGCTATTTTTCTTGTGTTTTCTTCTGTGGTGTGAGTCCTTATATCTATCTCCTATCTCAGATGGAGTGGGCCTCAGGGTTCCATTTGGTTGGGTTAAAAATATTTTCCCCATTGAGTCTTTAGATTTTCTCATGGTTTTCCAGGTTTCATTTGCATCTTCTTATTTACAGTTTCTTATTCATGCAACTAGATGTTTACTATGATTCATTATATCATGTTATGTAGCTCCATATTGATGTAATGATGTAACATTGTCTTTACAATCATATTGATGTATTGACATAGTATTGTAATATTCTTAAGGAGAATTTGTAAAATGTGTATGTGAACATGATTTGGTGGTTATATGTAATAAAATGATAGAATGTATAGATGATGATGTTTATTGTTATCATCTAATTATATGTTATTTATTACTATAAGGTTTTAAAGGAAATAAAATCTATATTGTTTCTTGTTCCTTGAATCTTTTTTTTGTATGACTTAGTCAATTATGACATAAATTTCTAGTGGTGATGTCAAGGAACCTTAAAGGACTTAGTATCTGATTATGTCTGGTTCACATGTTGTATTTAATTAATAGTTTCTTGGTTAAGTAAATGTATCATTCTCTTGTATTTTTAATTTTAGTCACTTCATTTTAAAAAAAATCCTTCCTTTTTCTTAGGTCATTTTGTTTCCCTCTCAGGTTCCTATGTGGGGGCGTTACATATGGTATTAGAGTTTGTATTTCTACACTAGGTCTTGTGAGCTCATTGTGTGTTTTTAATGTTTCTTTTGAGTTGTAAGTATTAATGTTTTCTATCTTTTTCATAGAATGGATAACCCCTTATGGCGAGTATTTTCTTATAGTTTTGGTATATCTTGAGGGTTGTGCAAAACTGGTTATTTATGGTTACTAGAAAAATGGTTCCTCTTCCTTATTGGGTGGCTAGCTTCTACTCACACAGTGACATGATGTGTCATTCTTTAATGTTGATTTTTATCTTTGATTGCATGGATCCCTGACTTATTTATCTTTTTTTTTATGTTTTAGCCACAACTTTTGAGATTTATTTTACATCTTATTTATTATTGTGGCTCATTGAATTTTCCTTGTTATTATTTTAAATTGATAGCTTAATTTATTTCATATCTGAACTTTGGTGGATAAGCTAGTTTTCTCCTTGATATTTTTTAAGGCTGGTTTTGTGTCATGTTGTGTTTTCCTTACCAAGGATATTAAGCCAAATTTAGTGAGAAAATGTGAGGAATCAGTTACAATGAATCATGACTCCATGTGGCATGTCACTCCAGAGTCTTATGATGTTTTATCCTATTTAATAAGTTGTGTATCTTTTTTTGTTCATTCTTTCATATTAGATTAGAAGGGATCATTGTATTTTTAAGTATATATAATACAGTACGTCTTGATAAATGCTAAAAATGTTATATGCTAAGGATTATGGTTATTGTTGCTTACATGAAAATAATTATTTTAACAAAAGGTTGATGTTCTAAGGAGAATTTGTGATGAAGGGTGCTCCCCTTAATGCCACAAACACATAACAGAAACAAAGAAGCAACAACAATTTGCAAGAATAGAAAATGGGCTTCTTATTATCTCCACAAATGTGGAATTACAAACTTTCAGAATTACAATATGCAAAGCCACATGGGCATTCCCCTTACAATATTCTGTAGGACAAAGCCTCGAATTATTACCCAGATCTGCCTAGAACTGTCCCGAACTACCTAAGACAACACTACGGGCCTTCTTTATATAGGCAATTTCCACCGCCCGAGAAGGTTCCAGAACTTTAGCCCTTAGGGCCGACCAAACTTAGAATTATTTTATTTTTCAATTTAGTACATCAAAGTAGGCTCAAAATAACTTTTGAAACCCGAAAATTTTGAAGGAAAATTATTTTCTGCTATTTCAGGTGGCCCAACTTCTGGAGACCATAAGTCATCACCAGTTGACCCGATTGACTATTATAACCCCATTT
>MU227515.1:801999-806999 GCA_018584345.1 Thuja plicata
TTATTGGCTCCACAAATGTGGAATTACAAACTTCAGAATTACAATATCAAAAGCCACATGGGCATCCCTTACAATAATCTATAGGACAAAGCCTCAAATAACCACCTAGAACTACCCTAGAAAACACTACGGGCCTTCCTTAAATAGGCAATTTTCCACCGCCCGAGAAGGTTTCAAAAATCTAGGCATTAAGGCCAACTATGCTTAGCATTTAATTTTTTTTCACTTTTATTACAAAAGGGTCGGCTTTAAATATTTACAAAATATGAGATTAGGTAGCCCAACTTCTAGGAGCCATAACTTTTGAACCGTAGCTCCAATTGGCTATTATAACCACTTTCTAGAGAGGGGAGATCGCGATGTATAGTGCCTAACTACCAAAGCGCCAGTCAGACAAGGGTTCAACCTCGATCCTGAGCCTCTAAGGTCCTAAAAAGTGAGCTCAAAGGTTTTGCACCCTAAAATCTTAACAATAAATCCTTAATAACTTCGCCAATACAGATGATCTGGCAATGAAATTCAACTGGCATTCTTATATTACTAAGATGAACCTTCACCTAGAAAATTAGAACATTCTGAGTTCAAACGACCAACTTACTAAAAATATTAAGTTTCCAAAAATAGCAGCTTTGTACAAAATAGCCCTTATTGAATAGAAAAACACATATTTTTGGGTGATGCAAGATTGCCCTTACACCCAGGATGCTCCTGCATCATGTTTCTAATAAGATCTTTCCAAGGTTCATCTCCCTCCAAGGCTCTAGAGATCCATTTGGTTGCCAAGGATATGCCTTGAACTCTGAGATCTTTTAGTCCTAATCCACCCTTCTTCTTTCTTTTAGTACACCAATCCCACTTCACTACATGCCCTATCTTGTTGCCTCTGCCATCTGACCAAAGGTAATCCCTAATAATCTTCTAACAGAAAATCCAAGCTAAGGAGAAATAAATCATGTAGGAAGACATAACCTTTTGGCATACTTGAACTCTGCCAACCAAGGAGAGGTATTGTTTATCCCATTTGACAAGCTTCTTCTCTACTTTATTCTAGATCCATTCCCACATAACTTTAAGGTTTGGATTAAGGGAGAAGGGGATGCCAAGGTATTTGACCTAGAATTTTGGTCCTTCCCATCTGAAGTTCCACCAAGAAAACCAATTAGGGGGTTCTTCTGACCATCCCATAAATAAAGACTTCTCCATTGATATTTTACTTCCTGAAGCTGAGAAAAATAGGTTGATCTTATCCATGACGTGGGATAGATTTTATGATTCCAATTTTAGCAATAAGGTTGTGTCATATGAAAACTATATTTTTGAAATCTCCTTACCTTCAGGGAGTTGAATTCCCCTAACTCTAGGTATGATAGAGTTATCTATAATTAGGTGGCCAACTACTTCAACAGCAATAAAAAATAGAGCAGGGGCCAATGGGAACCCTTGTCTTATTGACCTAGTCAACTTAAATATTTCTGACCTACTACCACTAATTTCCACCTTAGAAAGGGCTCCATTCATTAAGGTTTGGACCATATTGATAAAATTATTGGGAAAACCCAGTGAATTCATCATCATGTAAATGAAACCCCATTCTATCCTGTCATAAGATTTTTGATAGTCTAGAAGAAGCATGCATGTATGTTTCTTAGATTCTCTAGCCCATTCCATGGCTTCACAAAAATTTACCACATTTCCAGTATGAATATTCCTTTCACAAAACTAGTATGTCTATAGTGAATGATTTTGGGAAGCACATTTTTTAGTCTAGTAGCCAAGACTTTGGCTATGATTTTGTATGAGGTATTAAGAAGAGTGATAGGTCTCCATTTCTTAATGAAAGATTTATCACCTCCTTTGGGGACAAGTTTAATCAATCCACAGTTAATATCTTTCCCCAAGGATCCCTGCTCAAAGGATTCACTATAAACCTCCATTAGGTCATGGCTTATCCAATCTATATTTCTCTTGTAAAATTCTACAGGTAACCCATCTGGCCTAGGGGACTTGCCCAAAGCCATCTAAGTAATGGAATCCTTGATCTCTTCTAAATTTAATAAGAAAATTGAGTAAGGTAGAGTCCTCCTCATTAACTTTCCTAGGGATCACTTAACTAATTTTGGCTTCAGCTTCTGACATCTCAGGACCATTATCTTCAGATGTGAAAATTGTGTGGTAGAATTCTTTGAAGGAGAGGAGAATCTGTTCCTGATCAGTAATTTGTCTCCCTCAACCCAAATTTCCTCTATTCTGCCTCTTGCTTCTTTCTGTTTAAGGAGATTGAAGAAGACTTTTGATCCTCTATCACCATGTTCCATTAAGTTGGATCTGGATCTAATCTTAATACCCTTGAGCTTTTTATTTTGGATTTTCCTTAGCTCATCCTTTGTATTAGACATTTTTAGAGTAAGTTCTATTGAGGAGGGATTGTGTTGTAGGTCAAGTTCTACCCTAGATATCTCATCATGTAGAGCACCTTCAACCCATATAGCATCTCGGGCTTTCTTGCCTCCAGCAGTTTGGAAGAGAGATCTCCAATAGGCAATATTTTGGTCCCACTTGGCTCTAGCACAAGAGTGATTAGCCATAGTGTCATTAAACCACTTAATCATGAGGACCACATTTCCAATTCCTAGATCATCTAGAAGGGAGTTATTAAGGCATAAGGAATCATTCCCTAGGCTTCTCTTAGGGATGACTCCAGAGGATAGCAATTTGGCACTGATTGGATGGTGGTTAGAGAGTGTCTAGGGGATGACTCTGATAGCCCTGCCTACCTCATCTTTCTGACACTTAAAGGCTTCCTGGTTAAAGTAAAACCAGTCCAATCTGGAGTAGATTCTTTTATTGGCCTTCTAGTAGTTACACCAAGTGTACCATATTTCTTTGTGGTCATCTTTGCATCCACTTAGGGGATCAGTGAGTTTATGTTTGTTTAAGAACTTGTTCCAGAAGTATTGTTCACTGCCTTTCCATTCCAATTTATTTCCCCCCATTTTGTCTTAAGGGTTGGCTACCATATTGAAATATCCCCCCATAATCCAAGGGATATCTTCAAGAAGAAAAAACCATTTCCATAGTTCTTTCCTTTCCCTATAGTCATTTAGGGCATATACTGAGCATATACCAAATTTGATGTTATGTTTTTCAAGTATAATCCAAACTGCTCTATTACAAGGTGAAATGCCTCACTTTAGCACTTATTTATCCCATAAGGGACTAAGGAGGATGGATATGCCTCCTTTCCCCCAGCTATGTCATGTGGAAATGTAGGAGCTTCTCTCCAAATTCATTTGATAGAGATGTCTAGAGAGAAATTATTGGCTTTGACTTCTTGGAGCATCAAGCAATCAATTCCCTTATTGGCTCTTCTAAATATTTCTACAATGTATTTTCTATCTGAGGATTTTAGTCCTCTAACATTCCAAGAGGCAATGTTGAGATCCATATAACTCATGTGGGGGGTTCATCCGTATTCCTAAAGCTTGAGAAGCATTTAGGGATTTCATTAGCATGCACGTCTCTAGGCTCTTTATTATTACTAGAGCCTAGTGGTCTACCTATTTTCTTCTTACCTCTTAGGGGCCCAGAGTTGTCCCCTTCCTCCATGGGGATACCCTCTTTAGGTAGATATTTTGTGGCTCTAGGAACCCTTTTATTTTTATTGTATTTGAGGACATCTTCCCAAGGGCTATCAACCAAAAAAGCAATCTAGTCTTTTGATTCTGTCCAAGGCCAATTGTTGTGCATTTTTGGAGCACCTTTTTTTTTTTCTATGGGTAGGAGGGATTATTCCCTCAAATCTAGTGTCATCTAGTGAGACCTATGGGTTGGGGCTGGTAGTAGTCAGGCCCAGGGAAGAAGACAAGACATCTAGGGAAGTAATAATGGAGTTGGGCAATACTTAGGGGCAGGGGGTAGGTTCTGGTGTGGCAATAGATGGAGGATCAACACATTGGGAATTAGTGGAAGATGGGGGATTGATGCTAGTGTTAGCATGCTCATGAAAATTGGTAACATTTCTCTTGGGTGGGTGAGGATTAGGCTTAGTGGCTAAAATTGGATAGTTCTTTCTTCTGTGGTCATCTTTCTTACAGAGGAAGCATGAGTTTAGACCACCTAAATACTCCAGAGGTAATGATAAATGTTCTCCTTCCAAGTCAAAGACAAGGGTTTTTGGGGATGTCAAAACCTAGTTTGAGAGAGATCAAAATCCTTGCGTCCATATAAGGGAGGAGAACAGTGGATTGATCGATATGGATGACTCTACCAAGAGAGTCGAGAGCTTCTAGGAGTACATTCCAGAGAAATGGGGGAATTTGTTTGACGGTTATCCATCTTGGGAAGGAAAGGGCCATGATCTCATCATGGTTTGCAGAGCCTGACCAGCTTAGGGCATGGAAGCTACAGGCTCCGATGGTCCATAATTGTCTATCAACAATGGTTTTTTGGCTAATAGATTCATTAAAAATAATAATGAAAAGACTTTTTTGAATCATTCTACACAACCAAAATTTGAACCCTAGTTTAGAACTCCAAATAGAATGCAACCAGTTATTCATATAAATACTGGATGGTAACTTATTAATGTCTTGAGAAGCTAATAAAATAGAAGAATCACAAATTTTTCTTCTCTTTTCCTTAATTAGATCAACCATATTAGGGTTAGGAGAAACGATAAGTGGTTACAGGGTTGAAGCCTTACCTCCTGGTCCATGTCCATCATCTTCTCTAGTTTTTTCTTCTTGGTATAGTCAGAGGAACTTTGCACCATTTTTGCAAGTCTCAACATTCACTAGAGCCTTCCTTAATGTCTTGGGATTTTGTTCAGAGTTCGTGAAGGAGAGATGGTTATCTGGAGTCTTCTTCACAGTGTCTCCAGCAAAAGAAATGGCACCATTGAATAAAGATGTTATCTTTAATAGAAGGTAGTGGGAACATTAAAGACCTTCTGTGTACGGAGGACCGAGTAGGTGCCATGCAAACTCAGATTGCAGTGTTGT
>MU227515.1:809499-816852 GCA_018584345.1 Thuja plicata
AAAACATCAAGGTATACATGACATCATACTCAGTGCATAGGAAGATCCGAGAAGTTCACTAAACCATAATAAGGAACACTAAACAGTACCAGAGGTAACCTACACACGTAGGATAACCTAAGTTGTATATAGGGAAGTGTCATCACATAATTCTACCTTTGAGTTAACCCTAGTAGTCTCTCTTTTACATTGGCCCCCAAGTGACTCTATGTGGCTCAGTAATCCTTTCGTGAAGACAAGGATCCTAACTCTCCCATCCTAGCATATAATAAACACAAGGCATGGGTAGAGGCTCATTGATCTTTTTAGTACATTTTAAAACCCCTTAATGTTTCATATTTTCACTTATTAAGTAACTTTCCAATGAGATGCCCTAGTAGCCACTTAGGACCCTAGACTCATTGTAAGCCACTTCCCTTCTATACACTTAGTTAACCTACCTAGGCTCATAATCAAAACACATGAAGATATACATACTCTCAAATCGCATCCTGCCCATACAGGATCACATAGGTTCTCAATTAACCATACAGTAACCATAGTATCCTCATAAGACCATAATGCACATCATTTACGAGTCAGGTTGGGTATAATAAATCAGGACCATGCAATCCTCACAGAAACAGGAACTGACTTCATACAAGATACCATGCAGAAATCAAAACCCCAAAACCTCTGGCTTTATGTCCTAAAGGTCAACTATCCCAAACAGATACCCATAAATGAAAATACCACATAAAATAAAAGCATGCATAATTTATTTCCTCACGCACTCAAAACATGACATGGCATAATAAATGCATATTCAAAATAAACAAATGAATAACAGTGTTAACGTAGGGATAAACAAATTTATAATTTCTAATCATCCAAATTCATTTATCTATTTAAAATTACTAACCAACTATAATTAAATTTCTCAAGAAAATACACAATAAAAGTTCCTATAGATCAATTTATAAAATCTAACACATAAATTAATCTATTTAATAATTACTAAAAACCAAATATAATAAAAATAAAAATAAAAATTAAATAAAAAATCTAAAAAATAGAATACTACTCCATGCAAATTCTATAAAAAAAAAAAAAATTTATTTTTTTATTTTTTTATTATTTTTTAAAAATAAAATTTCTAAAAAATACAATTTCAAAAAATAAAATTTCTAAAGAAACATAATTTCTAAAAATAGAATTATATTGCATGTAAATTGATAAAAACAAGAAGACAAACACTAATATTTAATTTTCCAAATAAAAAACCTTGCATGCAAATTGATGCAAACAAGAAAAGATTTCTAATTTAATATTAATTTATTTTTCAAAAAGAGTATCTTCCTTCAACATGCAAATTGATAAAAATAAGAAGGATTTCTAATTTAATATTAACTTATTTATTTTTCAAGAAGAGTATCTTCCTTCAACATGCAAATTGATAAAAATAAGAAGGATTTTTAAATTAATATTAATTAATTAATTATTGTTTTTTCAAGAAGAGTATTCTTTCTTTTCAAGAATAAACTTATTAAGTCATATTTTCAATAATTTAAGCATTTTTATTTCAATAAAAATAATATATAAAATAAGAGGGATTTTATTTTCTTTAACAACATGCAAGATGATAAAAACAAGAAAGACTTATTTTTTTTAAATATAAT
This sequence comes from Thuja plicata, assembly GCA_018584345.1. NCBI lineage: Eukaryota > Viridiplantae > Streptophyta > Pinopsida > Cupressales > Cupressaceae > Thuja > Thuja plicata. Next base: position 811,158 of record MU227515.1, read on the forward strand.
TATTTATTTATTTTCAAGAATAGTTTTCTTGTTTCCAAGCATGCAAATTAACTCATTTTCCTCATTTTCTTTCAGGTTTGATCAGGGGTTTAGGCAAGGACATGGTGAGGGTATGAATTTCATTTTTTCATGGCAAGGAGCTACAGATCTAAGGGTTTCAAGAAATATTAACAATATTTATCAAATTTTCCTCAAAAAAGTCTTTTTCCCTCAAATTGAAACCCTAAGAGAAATTTTACAACTAATTTCTTTCCCACAAAAACCATAATGCCCAATTGGCTTTCAACACCCAAAAATGAAACCTTTATGCCCACAATCACAGATCTGATAAGAAAACATGGAGGAAAATACAAATTAAAACCAAGATCATAACTGCTCAATTCTAAATCAATGAAATTACCAACTACTCAAACAAAGAAGATCACACAAAGAGTCCTAGCTTTCAGATGCATGGAAGACGGGGATCTGAAAGCTAGAATTCAAAAGATGAAGACCCTACCTCAATAACTGATGCGAAGCACAAATTTCCAAATCTAAGCAAGAAGAATCCACAAATCCAAGCAAGAGAATCCACAAATCCAAGCAAGCTCTCTCAAAACCCCAATCACCTGATTTCTCCTTCTCCTTGATTGAACAACCTCCCAAAAAGGCTTCCAATCCAAAAACATAGATAATCTAAGCAATTAGGTTTTCAAAAAGTGAAAACCCTAAATGGAATATAAATTATCTAATTAATAATTAAAATAAATTCTTTATTTTCAATTTCACTTAAAGCATGCAAAACTCAACTTTAGAATATCAAAGCAAAGTGTTAAATTCAAAATGTATGAGAGATATATTTCAATTAAATAAATCAGTTAACCATGCAACTTAAAGCAATATTAAATAATTCAACTATGCACAATTAATTATAATTAATTAAATTTAATATTTATTAAATCTCAATTATTTAAATAAAGACTTAATAATCAAATCAATTAATTAAATATAGGCATTTAATTATTAAATAGCTATATATTTCATATATCAATGTTTTAACCTTATTAAAGATGTAATAATTAACATTAATATTTACCACAAATATTCATTAAATAAATCAAGCCAAAAGCATCATTAAATCACCTGAAAACCATCTAAACAGATAAACAACTGAAACAACCAACAACTGAAACACAAACACAAACACACACAAACGGGCTCATGAATCCACGTCACTTGACAGAGTCAATCAGATTCTTTTCCATTTCTAGGACAAAATAATGGTTTAGGGTAGGATTTAGGTCTGAATACTATCTCCCCTCTCTTACCATGAGATATTGTGATAGGGCACGCTCACTACTGCCAATTCAGGAAAGACGTAACCCGGTACCTACAAACTTGTCATCACAAAGACGAATATACATGCATATAATATAGAAAACAATGGTTGAGACTAGTTTATCATGTGGATCTCGCCAAATTAAGTAACTACGAATCTCTCCCATACCATACCAAACATATCAAACAGTAATACAAAATATACAAATGATCCATGAGTGTACAAAAATAAGGTCAGTATTGTTAGAAAGCTATAATCCAAATGAAATCCTAACATGTACATAAGCACCATGAGATAACCATAAATTACATGTACACAGAAGATATAACATACTAAGAAATGGATCAATATCATACTAAAATACAATACACAAATATCCTCAAGATCAACTGAAATAAACCACACATACATAAAAAATCCTGAAAGAGTTTGGCATCCGCAAACTGAAAAGCAAACTAAGAGGTGGGTATTACATCCCCCTCCCCTAAAACTAGGCTTACTCCTGGAAGTCGATAACTAATCTAGAAAACAATCAAAAATGTTCACACCGTAGTGCTACAGTCCCTATTAATTAAGATCAAACAAGAAGATACACATTCATGTTTATATCGAATAGAAATTTGAACGGTTCATGTAACCTTACTTAATGCAACACTCACGCAAACATATAAATTATGTAATACATTTTGTTTCCACATACAATTATAGTGCAATCTCTATGATCTCCTCCCTTATACATACTATCAGGGGTCCATAATGAACATTATAGACACAATACTTATCATGAAACATGGTCAACAACACCAAACATTTAGAATAGCCACCTTAAAAATTCAAAGGAAAATCCAAGTGGAAGAACTTCCAAAGTTCAACATTAAATCATAAAAATGTACGATTTAAACAATAAATCAAATGTAACTAATGCCACAATCAAGATAACCAAAGAGATTTGGGTGACTAATCCATTCATAAGAAGATTCAAAAGAAATTAATGTTGACCACATACAACACAACGAGATATCAATCAACCAAAGTGAATAATCAAAATAGAAACATTTCACATAACCAGGTGACTAGGAGTAGCCACACTCAAGGGAGTAGTCACTTCACAACATCTAAGGTACCTCACTATAGAAGCGTTAGAGAATGTACACAATCACTCAAGACAACCAATGGGTTATATTTCCAATATCATCTTTATGCAATTTCATGCAATTATGAATTATTCTCTATTATTAACATCAATGTTTAATCAATCATATTCCTAAAGCTGATTTACACACTCACACAATACAGTTCATATAACTCAAATAAATTCAATTCAATTAAACATTCAATTCTAATCATGCACGAGAAATAACATCACACTCACAGAGCTAAGAAACATGTCACTCAAAGGGAATCATAAGTCACTCAAAGTGCAATAAAACAAGCAACAAGGAGTTCTTCAAACTAGGACTCCATCACCACAGCATATCACATACAACATACATCAACTATCATGTTATAACAGATGAGGTAGTCTAGTGACCATCACCAAGTCTTCATACAAACCACACAAAGTCAAAATAAGTAATCCATATGCTCACTCTCAATACACGAACAAGAGATCATGGACAATGACTCTAAAGACACAAGGAGACGTGTGCTAACACACATTACTAACAAACTAATGGTCACACAAATTTTCCAGAGCTCCCAGTGTAGAAACATGTGCTCTAATACCAAGTGTAATTCCCTGCCAGGGAACCCAGGACAACTAACCTAAACATGACACTAAGTTTACGGAATAATTTTTTTATTAAATGTTTACAACTGATAATGATAACAATGTGGAAGTAGCACAATGAAGTACATGACATACATGTAAGTACAACACAACATAGATAACAATCCTTGAGGGTTCCTTGACGTAGAATTACTTAAGAAAAATAATCTACGAATAACAACCATAAGAAATAACATAAATGATACATCAACTGAATCCAATAACATACATGTCATAATAAAGGGTTACATATACATTTGATACCAAAGGTATACAACCTAATCAACATCCACTACACAAGTCGCAGGGTATGTAATAATACATAATAAACAATACAATGTATCCTCCAAAGGATGATAACCAATATACACATATGGTACAAGTACACAACTCATGAAATTGAACAAGTCTCCAAAAGACTAATAAGATGATATTGCAACAAGGATCATCCAAGTATGAAGAAGAACCGTCAGAATCTCAATGGTAATAAGAATTACTACCACCCAACCGTGTGGAATGAAAGGTCCACTCCCATCGTGTTGAGGAGATAGTAACAGGCCCACTCACACGGGTATACAACAAAAAGGAAAACATCAAGGTATACATGTCATCATACTCAATGCATAGGAAGATCCTAGAAGTTCACTAAACCACAATAAGGAACACTAAAAAATACCAAAGGTAACTGACACATGTAGGATATGTTGGAAATATAATAATGGGAAAGAAAGATACTGAGAGGGGGGTGAATCAGATCTTCAAATTTAAACACTTAAAACAAAGTTATCCATATTCATACATGAATGAATCTAATGTAATCTTAGATAGCATCCATACAATGAAATAAGTAACACATAACACAATAACTTGGTAACCTAGAAACCCAAATAGGTAAAATTGGGGTGGGGAGGACACCCACAAAATTCTCCACTACTGCAGTAATAAAGTAACCTGTTAAGGTTACAATGTTTGATTACAAAATATAATCTACCATGTGAAAGGTCTGCCTTGTTAAGAGCTTAAGATCATTACAATCTACCCTGTTAAAGGATTTCAACTCACAATGAAGTAAGCACTCTGTTAAGAGATAAAGAAAGGTCTGCTAGAACCACTCTGTTAAGAGATTTTCACCTGATACAATTATTAGAATGTCTCAAGTATTGATCCTCCATTATGCACTATGATGCTAATGACAGATCTCCTCTTTCCAGTACCTTCTATGATCTCATAATTTGATATAATCTTTACTCTGTTGTTCACTGTGTTCTTTCTCTGCTTGATCTCTGCTTCTTAACAAAATAACCCTCTGTGCATTTCACTTCTGAAAATGGAGTTGCCACACACCACATACATACTTACAAAATATGGTTTAGAAGAAATCTAATATATATGTTCAGATCTGATAGCGAGATCTAGATCAACAATCAAGATCTAATATCCATGCCTTGATGGTAAAACAATTAATGCATACAATGAGCCATGCATAGGATAAAACAATTAAATGTATAACTAACTCTGTATAAGAATATTAAATTCATACATTAGTCAGCCCAAAAAGCTTATATAAGTCAGCCAGATCACTTATCCTTGAAGTTTTTATCATTCCAGACATGTATACAAAAACTGTCCTTCTCGGCACTTGACTTTCTGTCGCTCGGCACTTAACATTCCTGTGTCTTACTCGGCTCGGCTATGTAACTAGGCATACTAAAAAATGCTCAAAAATATTGCTCGGCCTTGCATAGCTTTAGCTCGGCCACAGTGATAACCAACTAAAACTACCTAAGTGAATGACTAAGTGTTGGTCACTAATCATCAACAGAACTTAGAGATTAACAATCTCCCCCTTTGATATTAGTGGCAAAAACACTTATCATTACTTCCATTCATTTTATCAAAATATTGCCTAAGTATACAAATTACTCCCCCTAGGAATATACTCGAAATAATTCATACAAAAAAGTTTACATGCCTTCAAAATTTATATACAAGTATACCTATGTTGTACTGATGTATCCTTTCATACTTCCTTAAATGATTTCATTACTAACTGCCAACTTCCTTACTAACTTCCTCCTTGTTTTTGTCACTGATTGCTGGTGGGGTTAAGTTGTACTTATCCAAAAATTATTTATGAAGCTGCAGGGTGGATTCAAATTTGGTATCCTAGTTTTCTTTTGCAATCTTCATAAATTCCAATTTTATTTCTAGCTCGACAGCTAGACTTACTAAAATCTCTACAGTCGATAGATTTGCACTGATCTATGATAACTCCTTTGCTTTTGAGAGTTCCTTCTATATTACCTCCAAGTGAGGCAATAGGCTTGTCTGAATGGTTATCAATTTGGCCCTTATTCAACCATCTTCAGCCATAAGCTCGTCTATTCTCCTTTGTGCATTTATCAACTTATTAAAATGTAAATAACTAGAAGTAGTATCTTTACCTAAAGTTGCACTAGTTGATCTCAAATATAACTATATCTTCTCAACAAGCTGTAGATTATCCTTTGTGAAAAATTCAACATCACATAATTTCCTATACAAAGAATAAACATTGGCTATAACTTTCTCTAAAGTTTCTACAAGAATAGAAAGTTCAACCTGTTTTG